>JBBPDC010183550.1:0-15655 GCA_037974485.1 Hemigrammopetersius urotaenia | reverse complement strand
AGATCTTTAAGTCCATCTCATGAAAAATCGGAGCAGAAACAAAGGTGTTGCGTTTATATTTTTGTTGAGTGTATGTCCGATAATCATCATTTTTCACATTGGTGACAGGTGCAATACGTTTTTCCTTCAATAAATAAAACGATCATTTCAAAACTATTATGTTTAGTATGAGGATCTGAACCCACTTGGTGTGACAAGCATGCAAAAGTCGAGGAAATCTTTACATTTTAATCTTTAAATCTATTTTAAAGCACAATGAAGCGATGTCTGCCTGTGGGTCTCAGCTCAGCCTGTTTTATTTGATGGCCAAGCCAAACTACTGATAAAACACTTTGTTAGTGTCCTCAGTTTATTAAGAGTGTACTCTAGTCTAGTAGAAAGAACAAGGACATATCCACCCCAAAACGTGCCCCCCTCTAAAAACCCACAATGAGCTTTCTTCTCATCAAGTATGCATTTAGGCATCTCAAAGTGTATAATAAACTACTTGTATAAGGAAAACATACATAATAGACAATATCTAGTGCTATTTATCATCTACTGAACAAATGCACAATCCCGTCTGTCTTTTCCCAACAAAAAAAAAACAAAACATTTGAGGACTCTAGAAGGCCTGTACTGAATGCAACACTCAAATCACCATTTAGCCCTTTAATCCATTTACAGGTCTGATATCTGAGAGGAAATATTCTCAGCTTGACCAGGATTTCCTTTCATGATGAACCAAAAAGGTATTCTGGGATTTACAATGAAGCTCTTCCAGTAATGAATGTTGTAATTCTACCGATCTCTCAGGATGTTTGTAAAATGCGTTTTACGTGTATCATAGGAATTCTCTATAATGTTCCATCTAACAAAACTGCAATTTAATAACCATAATTGTCATAATTACTAATGATAATTGTAGGCAGAATAATAGTATTTAATTACTAAATGCTTCAGAAGCTGTGATCATGGAGACTATTAGCCCATTAGAATCACATCTGGGGGCTTTTTCATTACGGCGCATACTTTTATTATAAATTACACAATCATATTGTCTCAGGTTACAGTAATTTCTTACACATAATTGTTCTTTCCACTGTTCCCATACTTAGAACAGCACTCCAATGAGAGAACATTATAAGCTCTCAGAAAGACATTGATTAGTGAAGAATAAAACAGCTATTCAAATTTCTCCAAGTAAGATACAGATGACCATGCTGTGAACTAAAGATCAAGCCGCTACAGGCAAGTAGAGCATATATACATTACATGTCTTCATGTAACAGATGTTTTTATTCATAGCAACTTACAAAACAGCCAAACAATGTAGAACATTCATGTGTCAGCCTTTTTGTCCCAAAAGGTGATTTATTTAACCTCAGATTATATATTAGTCATATATTAGCAAGGCTTTTGCATGTCCCAGAATAGCTATTGGATTAGCTGAAAACGTTCTGGTTCGTAGCTACGTTTTTTCAAGGGAATAAGCAAGGAATTGTGCATTCGTTCTGTCAAATTATGAAACATGATCATTCTTCAAAGACTCAAAAACATTTACCTTCAGTCTGAAATCATGAACACAGGTTAAGAGATCACATTTATTCAAATAAGGGAACTCCACCGAACTTGCTTGGTTAACCAAATGCTAACAGCCTTTGATTCTGCATAGCAGGAAAGGCAGCTTCATACATTCAACAAATCCTTTCAACAGGGCCAAGCTGCTGTTCGTCTGTGTGTGAGGGTTAAATTTATCTTAAGAATTTTCTTCCTTCAAAGTAAAGCTTTGAAGATAATGAAGCATAACTGTCCTTAGAGCTACATGGGACGTAATTCCTTAAGGACATAAAAATGATTTGAAAGGCCCCTGTGCATCCAAAAAGCGACTGGGCAAATTAGGCTGCCAGCCACTGAAAGAATTTTAGATCTGCACCATCTGGCTTCTTTAGAAATCCAGCAAGAAGACTTGCATGTTTTTGGTGGTTTTGGGGGTGGAGGTCCCTTTTCAGACAGTGGTCACATAGTTAATAGTAGAAACATACTAATTAAGAAATAAGCAGAGGGGGACTTACTCCGTTTTAGCACCCGATAACAACAGGGCATTGATGCACTCCATGCTACCTGATCTTGCTGCCTTATGGATGGGGGTTTCACCCACATAGTCCTAAAATCACACAAGATACACATTTAATACTAACACAATAAACTGAATGTGCTGCTTAACCATAAACACCATGTTAAAAAAATGGTCCAGTAAATGAAGAGAAAAGTTAAGTTATAGTAACGCCTATTGCCTGAAGGTCGAGTGTTTACTGGTAAACAATCGAACTCTTGCAGCTTATCACTGAGATCACAGTCGCTCTTTATCAACACAAAAGTCTATATGAAAAATTCACATTGAGGCGTTAACATACACCAAGGTCAAGCATTCAGGGTATGCCATTTGAAATTAGGAATGTTTTCTGACAGCAAAATGCAGTCTTCTCACTAAATAAAACTCTATACCTGCACATTTTAGACACATCTACTGAGCATTTTCTCAGTTTATCTTACTCAACTAAGCAAGCACAATTATCAACGGATTTGCTAGTTACTAAACAAGCAACTAAACAAGAATAATTATATTGTTTTGTTTGGAAAACAAATGTGCACCACAAGAGAGGGGAATTTTATAACAGTCTGTTGAACTTTTCATGCAACATTGACAACATTATTGTTCACTGTGCATTTCTATGCAGCAGCTATGATCTTAATGTGAGCAGAACATATAGGAGACAGAGACCCAGCCCACAAGGGAGAGACTGAACTCTTAACCCTGACTCCACCACGCCCTCTAGGGGCAGGAAGGCACTCACTGCACTGGTGGCTCCTCAGAGACAGTGGATGAGGCTGCAGAATGTAGGTCAAACTGCACAATTATAGCACTCACTCCAGCGGCAGGGTTTTTCTGGCCCCAACGATCCCAGAGCGACCCTCTTGCTGTCCTCACTGCAGAATATGACTGTCTATTTTCAGGGTCACGCAATCTGCCAGGATGAGGTAAAGGTTAACAAAACCGGCGCTTCATTTAAACTTAGGCTTGACCAAAGAAGGCTACCGAAATAAACGTAGAGAAGAATCTCATGTCAGAAGGTGAACTCGGGAGCAGCGATGCTTGCATTAAGTGGCAAGAGGATTGGCCCAGTAGAGGTTTACACTGATCGCCGTTAAGCAGACAGAGAGAGGATGGAGGTAAGAGGGTGCTTAGCTGGGATTTTGCCTCTTTTGGCTGCGTCTGCTCACTTCCTGGGGAAGGGCCTATATTGCAGGAATGTTTGACTTTCTAAGAATAGCAATTCTTTTAAAAAAAAAAAACCAAAAAAAAAAACCGTAGGAGGGTAGTGGCAGTAGGTGTTTTCCTTCTTTTTAAACAAAGCAAATTACCAGGATTTTACCAGGGTGCTATGGGGTCACCCTGGTGGTCCTTAAATAAAAAAAATAAAAAATGAAGGAATTGTTTACTCAGCAAATGCAGTAAGAAATTGCTGAGAATGTTTCCCAGTGGAAACATCAGAGGAAACCCAGCACATTTTATACAGTACACTGCAACTTTTACAGTTACTTCTCAATAAATACTTCTAATGAATGGTTCTGATCCGTCAACAATTAATGGTGTTGGATATTATTGGATTGGACACCATCTCCTCTGCTATGGTTTCGGGTTTACTGCAAACATAAATGCACTAATGACATCTTTTCTCATCCAATGAAACAGACACTCTGTGTATGGCTTATTTTACAATAACACAGGGCTTTCATAAAAAAACCGGATTATGAAGTTTTGTGAATTCATTTAGAATCTCTACATAGAATCTTATTTCCCTTCCACCCTATCATCATCATGTGTTTACTGTCTGGAGGAAAAGGGGGGTGGGGGGGTAAAGCTTATAGTTTTATTCTTTATACATCATAAAAAAATGTGACCTTTTGTTGCCTCCATATTAAAGGGAAAACTGCCCCAGTCCTTCATATCCTTTTACAGTACACTTGCTCACATTTATGTTTTTTAGTCACATGCTTTATGTAATCTTGCTAAATGCAAACTTTTTCCATGTTAAAGGAGTCTCACATTATATAATGCACACTCCAAAAGTGTAAACACTGGTCTCATAATAGTTCACCTTGATTGCCCTTAACCAAAAGAGTTCCCCGGAGCAGCACCACTCATAGTAATGCTGTCAAATTGCAGTTTAAACTACTGAATGTGTCGTATTTCTTTCTGCAGTTATAACCTTACAACGTCAAACCACTGTTTACATCTGTCAGAACACAGTGGAATGTTTCCCAACGCTCACAAGGGGTGCAAACAGATTTGCGAGTCATTCCTTGTCAGATACCCTGATAAAGGTTTCACCATCGCCCTCCAAAGAGTCAGCAGCTGTTTACAGTCACCAAAGGCAGATTATGTATGAAGCACAATGCATTGCTTTAGTGACGATTTAAGAGCAACTAAATTGAACTAAAGATTAATTCATGAAAGCATTACTCTTCACATCTTAAGTGCTGTAGTGTTGACTCAGAAAAACAAAAAGGAAACATTGGTGCCTGCCAAAATCTGTTATTATACAAAAAGTCAACTCACAGTGAGGGTGAAGCCGCAATTCCTATTATTTTTCCATATTTAGATGCAATTCTGACGTACTAGACCACAAAACTTAAAACAACCTCACCCGAATAGAACAAAGATGAGGTTTCTTTCCCTCCATTTAGCATATTTTTGTTTAGTGAATTAATTTAGTGAATTAGTTTACAAATCTGCAATTTTTTGCCAGTTACAGTAGTTCAAAGCATTGGCAGAACCTGCTGAAGTCAGCAAAAAGTACATTTTAAACATTTGTAGAGAAAAAGTAAAACTTTAGATACTTATACACATTCTTTTTTTAAAAAAGAAAAAAAAATAACTCCAGCATTTGCAAACAAACAATGGTGAAAAATGTAATGGAAAAAGATTAAACAGATGAAAAAGTAAAACATTTATAGAACTTCATAATAGCTTCAATCATTTGTTACCAACAGCTGCTATACACTGGTTGTTTGTAGGCCCTCTACAGCTGCTATAAAAGAGTCTTTGTAATGAGGCGTGCAGCAGTTCTGTGTTTTGAACCCTCACAATATACTTAGAGAGGAGTGCTGCGTTATAATGCATGACAAGAGTAAGATCATGTCGCTTAGCCCCACCCATCATAAGCCACTGTAATCCTTCCAGTGCCTTATAAGAGCACCCACCTGTCTGTTGATGTCAGCACCTGCCTGCAGGAGCCACAAGAGGCACTTTGGGTGTTCTCCAAACGCAGCGATGTGCGCCGGAGTCTGCGCAGACCGCGATGTGACAGCATTCACTTCACAGCCGACCTGCACCAGCCGCAACACGCACTCCAGCTACAACGGGGGAGACAAAGACATTAAGTGTTGTTGTAAGCAGGGATTAGAGCCAAAGTCCTCACCCAGGCGTCACCGTATTTTGAAACACGCAATGGTCTGACCTTGCGAAAATGAACCCGGCTCTTCTTGGAAAACACCCAGGGAAAAAAAATTGGCGGGAAACAGTTCCAACCGCCAGGGACATGCCATAACTCCGTTCCCACCAGATAATGTGATAAGGAAAGGCCTTATTGTATTATTGTAAAATCGCATCTAAACTGGCACGCTTAATACAAACAGCATTCAACATCTTTGATCTCAGTCTCCCAGGCCACATCAAACTACATTTAAACCCTTTATACAAAGTATGTTGTGTCCTGACTGGTTACAGCTGTTTGAAGCTCATGCCACCATTTGGTTGTTTCCACACCGAAAGCTTTTCTGATTCAACGGCTGGTTTTCTAGACCCGCTCTCCCAACATTACACACAAACTTTCCAACATAGCCACTTTCTTCAGACAAACAGATGCACCTGCCAAACTCCTCCTCTCTGATCTGCGGACAGACAGCAGAAACTTGAAACATCTGCACAAAAATGTCTGGCTGAGACATGAGATGCTGGCTCCCCTCCTCCCTACATGCTTTAGGCATTACATTTAGAGACCAAACAATAATAGTAGCCTCAGGAGCTCTTTAGCCATAACATAATGCTGTGAAGAATGTTCCTAAATGTACACAGAAAAAGTGATAAACTCACACACAAAAATATCCACACTAACTTAAAAGGGCATCAAGTTCAGGAGGCTGTTTTGTCTAAGACAAATAGTCCTGCTCTGCCTTGAACCGTGCCCCACTTTTCAACACTATTTTCACTTGGCTCTTGTCTCAGGGAGGTTCTGTGGAAACATCCGTTCGGGACAAGGACTAAAAATAGATATGGGCTGCTAAAGTTTTTTCTTTTGATCATGATGAATGTGGGTATTATGACACAGTGGCATAACGGTTCTCAATAAGCCTTTGTTCCTTCATCCATGTTACATGTCCAAAAGTTTGCATACAGCTGCTCATGCATTTCTTCTGTAATCAAGGGTATTAACAGAGAGTTTGCCCTCACTTTGCTGCAGTCTTCTGAAAAAGGCCTTAAACAAGATAGCTGTGAGGATTAGTGAGGTCAGGTAATTATGTGGGATGATTAATTACATATCATAAATGCCACTCCAACTCATCTCTTAGGTGCTGGATAGAGCTCAATCACTCCAAAGAGCACAGTTTGACTTCTACAGAGTGCAAAGCTGTGGCTCTACACATTGGCCAGTGGTGACCCTGGGCTTGTTTGCTGCTATTCTGGAGCTTACCATTCAACTGACTGCTCTCAGGGATCCTGTTTACTCAGCTTCTTCACTCTCAAAAAAAGCAAGTGTTAAAAAGCACTTTGTGATCCATCTTAACACATTATGTGATGAAAACAACATGAAGTGTTGCACTAAGTGAAGTTGAAGAAAATGTGTTAGTTTCAACACGTTTGGAGAGTATCTCCTAACAATCAGGGAAAGTCCTCAACAAGTCACAAACAAGAAGAACTAAATAATGAGAACTACAGCATTAGTTTTTCAGGGTTGGGGCAAGGCCCCTTACTTTCAGTGACTTGCAATCTTAATTGTTCAGTAGACCAAGACATTCTTGGATAAGGCCATGCTTCCAACTTTGTAGATAGTTTGGGGAATAACCTTTTCTATTCCAGCATGACCGTGTCCCAGTACACAAATTAAGGTACATAAAGACATGGAATGCAAGTCCCTGCTGATGTAATGGTCAGGCGTCCCAATATTTTTGTCCATGAATGTTTATAACTCGGGGTCAAAATAGAAGCTTTTTTAAAACAGCTCTTTTGGCGCCTCGCCTCCCATTTGGTTCCCGTTCAGCCAATCAACAGGGAGCTTTTGTCCTCCCGCTAACACCTGGAGACTGATGGCACCGGTCTCTTTGCAAGTTGATTATTTTGTCTCTCAGACCCGCACGGTGACTTCTAACACACATTTAACGACTTTTATACGGCTTCATAACCTACATGTTCACACTCTAAGCATCAGTATATCGTCTCTGGTTGATGAAAGTGTCACAACGGCATGCCGTTAGGCCCCCTAAACCCAAAACACTAACGGGTTTTCTCATAACGGAGACAGGATTTTCATGGCCGAGAACGTAGCAGATCCTCTTCACGGCTGTTGGCCTTGTAGACCCCAAAATGAGCTCCAAATTGAATATGCTAGCTAGTTTAAAACAGAAAACAGTCTGAAGGACCAAGCTAGTTGGTTAAACCTGGCACAAAAAGCAAAAAAGGGTAGCGACGTAACGTTCATTAAACGGTCCGTTAGCGGTACCTTCCCGAAGTGAGCCGCCCAGTGAATGGGCGTCCAGCCGTAAAAGGAGTCCTCGGCGGCTAGGTCCTCTTGGCTGGCCGAGCACTGCTGGAGTAGCGAGCACAGAGCCCCCACGTCCCCGTCCCTACAGGCGCGGTGGATGGGGAAACGAAGGTGGAGCAGCTCGTCGTTACTGAAGCCGGACTCGACGCCCACAGACATGGCCGGTTTAGCCTCGAGCACGCCGTGGACTTACAGACAACAGACAAAACACACCGGGACGGACACAACCACACGCTCTGTTAGTGCAACTTGAGTAGCCACAAGTAAAACCCGAACTAGACTTTCTAACTCTGTTAGAGTAGGCGCCAAAAACGGACATGGATGGTGGATTCGGACTCCTTTTTTCCACAATTACTGAACGCCTCAGCAATGTTTGGCAGTTTACTCTTTTAGATGCCCCACACTACATCTTATTTGTATAAATCTGAACGTTATTCCTTGGTTATAGCCACATAACACAAGCCCAAGATAACCCTTTATTAGTCCCACAGTTGGAAAATGTGCAGTTATTAGTCCCACAGTTGGAAAAGTGGAAAGAACAAAAGAATAAATTAGACGCAAGACACACACACAAACTTGAGTAGCCACTTGTAAAACCCGGACTGGATTCCGTAACTCTTCCAGTGAAGTAGACGCCAAAAACAGACACGGAGCGTAGATTCGGATTCGCTGCTCTACCTTGCTTGCTTTTTTCACGATTAATAAAACACCATAGCAAATTTCGGTATTAAACGTTTAATTGTACTTTTTAAAGTACCCATATCACATCTTATTGTAGAAATCCGAACTTTACTTTCTTTATTAGCCACACAACAAAAGTCCACCGTTAATAAAACCTCACAGGAAGCCTGAGATACCAATCACGTGATCGCGAAGATACTGTGGCTGTAAATAATATATTTGTATTTTGCATTTATTTATATTTATATTTGTACTTATATGATCTCAATACAAGCAAATATAAATAAAAAAAACAATTATTAGTAGAAGTAATGAACTAATTTAGAGAACATGCCTGTGCGCTCTAGGATCTGATCTGAACTCCCGATTGATCACGGTGAACACATGATACATTCATTTGATTAATTTAAATGATAATATGTTGAGGCTCAACAGCAAGAGATGTAGGAATCAGGGAAAATAACAGCCCCACCAAAAAGAGAATCAAGAACTGTGAACATGAAGGACCGAAATGGGACTGAATAAAAACTAGATTAATTTCTCCACAAATAGAAGCAAAATTGGATGAATGTAACCATTACTGAACAGATGCACTTTTTTTCAGTCCAAAGATCAAATCAATCAAAAGTGTCTTGAAGCATGCATGAATGATAGAAGATGCTTTAGTAAAGTTAAGTCAAGTTTACAAATGTATCCATTTATCATACGCAAAGGTCAACATGCTTACAGGAATAGAATAAATATATTAATACAACAGGAAGCGTAAGAATAGTAATAGTAATAGTGGGACCGTTGTGTACAGTGACGTTGTGTACCTTTTAATCTGAAGAACTTACATCAAACAGAGCAAGTTATAACATGTTATAATGAGACAGGAGAAGACAGTATACACCTATTACTGATGCCTTCTCTGCTCTAGTGCCAAAACTGCTAGTATTTAGCTTAAAACTTCAGAGAGAGCTGCAAGGCATAAATACCCACTTCGATACAAAAGTCTAAGTAGATTTGAGATCAATAAGGCACTTTATTTTCAAGAAAAAAAACTTTCTTGCTAGCGATCCAGTTTTAGAGTGAAAAAAGGAAGGTTCTGTAAGGACTAGGGCAAAACAATCTGCCTAAAATCTAATAGATACGGTGTGAAATGATGGTCAGCTTTCTCAGGAAAGTAGGTCAAGCCTGTCTGTCCCTACAAGATTTCATTATACAGCAATAGAGGAGGGGAGATGAGACCAAAGTGCAATACACACCATCACAATCCAGAGCATAAGTGATTTGCCTCCTCAGATAATGACAACAAACAGATGAAACCTTCAATATGAGAGGTTAGCAATTTATCACTGTAATAAGGCATTTATGAAGGCATCCAAATGAGTTTATGCCATAAAACCCAGAAGAGGCATCATCTGCTCAGACTCAGACACATTAAAGAGGTCATTTTGAAAGTAGGAAGATATTTATCTGGGTCCTGGCACCAGAAGAAAAGATGGAAAGATGAGAAAGATGGAAAACTATGGAATGCTGTATTCGTTTTCAACCTGTTTATGGCCTAAGTGCAAAAGGCCACAGATTTTTTGTTTTCTATTTGACATAAATGGCTCTAATTTAGTGTCAGACGACTTTGGGGCACTATCTATATTTGGGACACTACCAATGCTGTAATGTTTAATTCCTCTGAGACTATTCAAATTTACAGATTCACAATAGACCCATTTACACGAAATGGACAAAAGTATTGGGACGACTGACCATTCCATCCACAGGGACTTTAATTGCATTCAAGTATATAGACTTTTAATATGGAGTTGCCCCCACCCCTTTGCAGCTAGAACAGCTTCCACTCTTCTTGGAAGTCTTTACACAAGATTCTCTGAGGGAATTTGTGCCCATTCATTCTGTAGAGCATTTATGAGGTCAGACACTGATGTTGGATGAGAAGGTCTGGCTCACACTCTCTGTTCCTGTTCATCCCAAAGGTGTTGGATGGTGTTGAGGTCAGGACTCCAGACAAGGTCTTCCACACAAAATTAATCCAACCATGTCTTTATGGATGTTACTTTGTGCACTGGTACACAGTCATGCTGGAATAGAAAAGATTCTTTCCCAAACTGTGTCCACAAAGTTGGAAGCACGGTGTTGTCCTGAATGTCTTTCTTGGTATTCTGAAGCAATAAGGTTCTCCTTCACTGAAAGTAAGGAGCCTAGGCCAAATCCTGAAAAAAAAGACCTGTCCCAATACTTTTGTCTATAAAGTGTATTATTGTTAGTGGGGGGCTAAATATCCCATGACAGAATAGACGAGCACAGAACTAAAACCTGTATGTCTTCGGTGCTGGCTAAATCTGTTTTTTAATCAGTTTTAATCGTTAGTTTAATCGTTTTAATCATTAGTCTGAGAAGAAGACCTGAGGAGAACTGTCTAAAAGCTCCACCAGGGGGAGCCACAGACTTCACGGTTACTCTCCATCTTCACTGTGGACACAAGTCTGTATTTACTTTCTTTACACACTGCTAAATTAGTTATCAACGTTTCTAACGATGAAAGCCACAGAATCTACTAAAGTATCACCTTTACACTCGACAAAAGAGGTACATGTCACTCTTCGGGTACTTTTTTAAAAAAATTTTTATTCATTTTGACTCAGATCCCTGACTCTGGTAACGCACGTTGGGTAGCTAAAGTTAATTAGCAAGCTGAAGTTAAGGAATGATTAATTATGAAACGCACTCCAGAATCAGAGATACAAAACTCAGCCAGAAAAGACAGACTATAGCTCCTGGATGCTAAATACGACGACGAAAATAACTTTTGACCACCTCTCGAAAAAAAGAAAATGCGTGAGACATTTTGGACAACGCCATGCTTCCAACTTTGTGAAGACAGTTTGGGGAAGAACCTTTTCTATTCCAGTATAACTGTCCCAGTGCACAAAGCGAGGTCCATAAAGTGTGGAAGAACTTGACTGGCCCATACAGAGTCCTGACCTCAACCCCATCCAACACCTTTGGGATGAACTGGAACGGAGATTGTGAGCAAGGCCTTCTCGTCTAACATCAGTGTCTGACCTCATAAATGCTCTACAGAATGAATGGGCACAAATTCCCTCAGAGAATCTTGTGTAAAGTCTTCCAAGAAGAGTGGAAGCTGTTCTAGCTGCAAAGGGTGTCCAACTCCATATTAAAGTCTATGAATTTGAATTCAATGTAATTAAAGTCCCTATTGTTATATCTATCAGGCGTCCCAATACTTTTGTTTATATGGTGCTTTGTAGTCACATTTAGGAATGACCTTGGTGGGCCACACTCGCTGATAAAATATTCAAGCTGATATTGAAGTATTAATCTGTGATGCTATTGTGTCTAAAGGGAAATTGTGGTCTATGATAGGCTTTTAATATGTTATTTGTTTGGCAACATTCTTATCTTCAGCATTATATCCCTCAAGCCTCATTGGTTATACAGATATTATGATTAATATAATTTGTTTTCTAGATGGACAAAAGTATTGGGACGCCTGATTGCAACAGGGACTAATGACATTGCAATACACAGCAATTCAAATACATGGACTTTATTATGGAGCTGGAACTCCCTTTGGACTTTGCTTTGGTTCACTGGGACACAGTCATGCTGGAATAGGAAAGGTTCTTCCCCAAACTGTGTCCACAAAGTTGGAGGCATGGCGTGGTCTGCGGAAGGATTAAGAAGTAAGGGCCCACCTGAATTCAATAATTAAGTGGCGTGTTCTGGTCCATACAGTGTAGCGACCTTGATTTTTTGGCCCTCGTCAAACGGGTTGTTTCTGTTGTTTGAATATGAAATTATCTCCTTCATAGAGATGATTTAAAGACATTTACTACAGCTAAACGCCTGAAATAAGTTTCTTTGGCTTCACAGCATTAGCATTATCTATCTGCCCTCCTTATTCACTCAGTCGCTAATGGAAAGAAATTACTAAAATAATCAAGATATAGCATCAGAAGGGGGCTTTCTTTAACCTAGAAAATCTCACTGTAAAAACTGCTTTGGCTCCACATTTTTCATTTTGGCCACTTTAGACTGTTACGTCTGAGAACTCTAGCTTGTTTTTAAGTGTAGTATTCCCAAAACACCACAAGATGTCAGTACCGTTTCACTTTAAGACTTCCATCCATCCATCCATCCATCCATCCATCCATCTATCCATTATCTACCCCTTAATCCTACTTTAAGACTTATAATCATTTTTTCCTGTGAAATAATGCACAGAGAGGAATGATATCGATCTTCAGTGTTTTACTTCACACAGTTTTCACACGTTTTCACATTTTGCCCGCTCTAACACACCTGATCCAGCTCAAAAGGGTTTTGGTCTGTAACCCATGACCAGGTCCAGTTTATTAAAATGTAAACTTTGCAGTGGGGAACACTAATCTAGATCATTTTGACACAATCATTTCAGTAGAGTTAGAGTTACTCTTTAATCTATGCTCATCTTTTTTTGTAGGATTTGGGAGGAGATTGTTTTGTCCAAGTCAGAAAAAAGGATCTGGACAAACTGTCCACAGAGGTCATGCAGCTCAGAGAGTTCCTGCCAAAAGTTATTAATGGGGATTTTATCGACGCTCTGCGTAAAGCACGATCCCTAGACACACGTAAGTCAAACCCAGGCTTAATGATTAACCTGGAGCATTTTTGACACAGTGTTTTTTTTTCCTACACACAGTAGTGTGTTTATGTGTGTGTGTGTGTGTGTGTGTGTGTGTGTGTGTGTGTTAGAGATGAAAATGAAATATACCACAGCATTTCTCAGCCCCTATTTCAAAACAGCTGTGCCAAATATTGATGGAATAAATGATTTTTAAAAGGGGGTGGGACACATTCTCCTGTAATATAGTAGCGCCAATGCTATTACTCATAAAAAGTGACAAAATTGTGACGAATGTTCCTACTTTATTAGATAGCAGTATGTCTAATTAACCACTCAACACACACTGAGACGAGTGTACAGTGTTTACACAGTGGTAATGTTTTCATTCCCCGCGATTCCACAGCCATCCATGGCCAGGATTCTAAGATATTACATATTGTCTCACTCTCTCTGGGTGTGGAGGACGCCTATCCCTGTACCTCATCACTCAGCATCATACTTTCCAGTGTAGGTGTCTGTAAGAGTAAAAAAAGCAGAATGGGTGGTTATGGTTTGTCTCCAAGTTGAGCCGTTGCTGCCCAATGTCACTGAGATGATGGCATTTTGAAAAGATGTGGTGGTGCTTCACGTGTCATTATTGTTTTATTTGTCTGTGTTGTAAGAATGATGGGTGATAAATGTCAGTCTGTTTGGTGCGATGAAGGATGAGGAGTACTCAATACAAACTAGTAGAAGCATATTATTGTAGGAGTACTAGCTAGTGGATCTGGACATGTCTAAATTTGGGGAGAAAAATACTAACAAAATGAACAAAAATAGTTTATTCACAGAAAATCATATAAACTACAACCACACAGATGACAAACGTGTTGTGGCCTGTCGGCTACATTTGGGGTAAAGAGAAAATTGTGGTTTTTTTGTCAAACGCTCACATTTAGGTCTTCATAAAACATTTGTAATGCAATTTAAATTTAGACAATCGTCTGTTTTAGAGATCATTGCTTTCTCTCTTTGTGCTTGACACACGTTGTATGTGCTATGAATGTATAACATGTTATTTGATCGTTTCAGTGCTGTGGTGCTCCTGGGGACTCAATGTAGGTCTTATTTTTTGTGCAGTGATGGAGCAGAGTCAGCAAGAACAGCAGCAGCTGAAGCAGGAGTGCCTGCATCTCTGCTCACGCATGGAGGCCCTGCAGGCAGAGTGCCAGAGAGAGCGGGAGGTGAGGGGTGAGAAAGAGTGGAAAAGTGCACTGAAAATACTGAGCATGAACCTACAACAGTAATTTATGCCCAGATGCCGATTATATTATGCAGATCTCTCACTGTCCTGAAACTTGAGTGCTTCTACATTGCTTTGGGTAAAAGCGTCTGCTAAATTAATGCGCTGGGGGTCCTCGAGTTACGACGCAGATCCGTTCCCACAATAGTGATGTAACCCGAATCTTAGTGTTAGTCAAAACACACCCTACCCTGAGTCACTTACCGATCCTAACACAGCTGTAAAATTATAATCTAGAACATGGAAACACAACTAAGTCACAGAAAAAGGACATAAACATACTGTACTTGTACTTTTAACAGTCCAAAATGGCATAGGTGAGTGTACTGGGGGACACCAACTCCCTCACTCATAGGCCGCATTACTGCATATTCTGCGTATTCTGTCTATTCTTCCGCCGCACACCGGTCTGTAAGTTTTCCCATGTAGTCCATAAGTACGGCGCTTTTAAAAGTGTTTGTGGGAGTGAGCTCGAAAAGTTGTATGTCGATACTGTTGTAACCCAAGGACCCCGTGTAAAGTAATGCATCATTTAAAAACTGTAATATATTTCTAGGTGGTGAGCAATGATGACTAATGGGTGAATTTTAATGAGAAATTAAGCCTTGCTTTTATAAACTGAAAACCGTTAAAAGAACATTATTATCTGAAGCTGTATAATAATGAAGCAGATAAAAAATGATAAGTTCTTCTATAGGGGAATCTGCAGGACATAATCTAACAAGTCAACGAATGTTGCGGACCCTTGATAATGAGGCCGACCTCAAGCTGGGTTAAACAAATGTGTGTGAATTATGAAAGTAGGTTGTAAAAATGAGTTGTTTTTAGTCTCTTATCTACGGTTGGTTACAGTTCATTGCCGTTCCAAAGCACACAGATGACCTAGAAGAAGACAATGGGTTTTTCTTTTTTACCTCAAAGCTAACAATGTTAAGTCATCACTAATTGCACCCATCCCTCTCTGTTTTCATTCTAGCGAGTTTCACTCTTTAAGCTATACTTTTATTTTTGTACCTGGGGGAGATGTTGTTACTCTTTAATATCAAGAGCTTTCCCCTTTTGAATGATTTATATAGGGGCAAGGGTCATGTTACATAAAACCATACTCATCGCAAATAACCTTTTTGATGAAAATCTGAGATGAATGTATTACACAGGCCCTTTAATCTGTATATATATATTTTAATAGTAGAAAACTAAACTGTACATTTTGCTCATTGTTCATCCACTTGTAATTCCTGTTTATAGTTAATACAAACT
>JBBPDC010183533.1:0-15658 GCA_037974485.1 Hemigrammopetersius urotaenia | reverse complement strand
GTGTGTGTGTGTGTGTGTGTGTGTGTGTGTGTGTGTGTGTGTGTGTGTGTGTGTGTGTGTGTGTGTGTTTATATATGTGTGTGTGGACTGGAGAGCGGAACGTCCCACATCTGCCAGCAGTCATGACTGTCTGCACCTTCACCCTCAGCACAGCCAAACTCTCTCCAGCCTCGACGCTGCTGCTGCCTGACAGCCCCACACGACATATAATTTGAATAATTAAATGTTACTTAAGGCAACTAGTGAGTCCATGTGATATTTTCGGCTGTAGACCCACTCCTGAGGATCCTGTCGGATCATGAGCGGGTCTGGACGCCCAGGGGGGCGACAGAAACACAGAGTTTCTACTGGATGAAGCTCATGTGAAGAGAATAACCACATTACCATAATGTGTTCGCTCAGAGACAGAGAGAGAGAAGACGCTAATTTGAGGACATTCTCAGTGTCTCTCAATGTCTCTCGGAGCATCCAGCTAATGAGATGATGCAATTTGGGTAACACACAATGCCTTTTCCCCTCCCCAGTACATATATGGAAGAACTTGTGCTACTAGTGAAGACACTTTGCCACTGCACTGGAAACACCCACCTTGTCCTTTCACTCAATTGCCACATTTTTGGAAACACCAACCTTGTGCTTCCACTTGCTGGTAACTTTATGAGAGACACCCACTCTCTGGCCCCTTCACTGGAAACACCCTCGTTGTGTCCAAAATCGCACACTTTTTTTAGTGCGTAGTGCGCTCACACTGAAAACCAAGCTAAAGTGCACTGAAAGTACCCGGATGGTGCAATTAAATCAGCCAGAAAACGCAGAACGGAACCAAGGACACTATGCGCACTAAACAGGCACCATTTTGACCACGTAGCGGAGGGGGTGGGACTTTCAATGCAAACATTGAAATACAAGCTCAAGCAGAGGCAGCTGGTTTGTATAAATGTGAGTAACATTAATAAAGTTATTTTACTGATGTACACTGCAGTAAAACCGGCAGATATTTTGGCGGCTGGAGAATCGCGAGCAAATGTTAGTCCTTCACTTCCACTAAGTGCAAAACGTTAGTGTTCCGTTTAGGACAGCACTGACCCACAGCAGTGCGCACTACAGAAGGCAGTGTGCAGTGCGCACTACACACAATCTCAGTGCACTGACAAGTGTGCGATTTCGGACACACCCCCAGTCTTTGGCCACTTTACTGGAAAGATCCAGTCGATGGCCCCTTTATTGGAAATATCCACCTTGTGCTTCCACTCACTGGTCATTGTATTAGAAACACCCACTTTGTCACTGGCCACTGTATTGGAAACACCCACCTACAGGAAGGAAGGTGTTTCTGATAATGTGGCTGGTAAGTGTTTAAATCAGGGGAAGACTTGTTCTAAAAATAGTGACCAGTGAGCAGCATCTAACATTTAATTTTATCCTGTTGCTATTTTTCTTTAATCACATTTGCATTTATATAGATTAGAAAATAACAACATCTCAAAAAAGCATTAAAACATGTTTATAATACATGAAGTTTAGATCAGTTAAAGTAAGCTCTGTTCTAGTGTATCATACTGGTAGCCCTTTGTGTGGCTCAGTACCCATGAAGTAGCTCTCAGTTTCAAAAAGTTTGGTGAGCCTTGGTTTAAATGTTGATGTTCTGTGAATAGAGTCAGAAGCAGGCCTTGGGCTTTAACTACAGAGTGTTAAATGGCCTCATACGATGAAATGAAGGCTTATATATGTGTGTGTGGTGCTTCTGGATGTGAACTGTGAGGAGACTGTGTTAAGATCCAGCTTATGTGGTGTTGTGAAGGTGCCCTCCTAAAGGACTGGAGAACTTTTCAAACACAAGGCTAGACTTCTAAAAAGTTCTGAAAGGGCCCATGAAGGAGAAATAAAAGATGTGAGTGGAAACAATGACAAGATCTCTAGAAGAAGAAAGAAATAAAGACACACTTTTTGATGATGGTGATGAATATGATGATGATGATGATGATGATGATGATGTAGATAATGATGGCAATGATAAATATGATGATGATGATGATAATGATAATGATGATAAAAGGATGATGGTGATAAATATGATGTTTATATTTATGATGGTTATGCTGAATATGGTGACAGTAAAAATGATGATGGTGATTGATACATTTCACTGTGTGTTGTACTTGTATGACTGCATGTGACAAATAAAGAATCTTGAATGTCTATGATGATAATGGTGGTGTTTGTGATGATGTGACAATGATGTTGGTGACGATGATGATGATGATGGTGGTGGTGGTGATGTTGATGGTGTCGTGGATAATGGTGATGCTGATGATAATGCTGAATGATGATAGAGGTGATGATAATGTTAGTGATGATCATCGTGGTGATGGTGATGAGGGTAGTGAAGGTGACTGTGATAGTGGTGGATATCGTAAGGATAGTGATGTGATGGTGATAATAGTAATGATGGATAGTAGTAGGATAGTAGGATGGTAATGATCGTGATAGTGGAGACAGTGATGTGAGCATGGTGATAGTGGAGCTGGTGATGGTAATAGTGATGATGATGATAGTAACAGTGATGGTAAGTTTGGTAGTCATGGTAATAGTGGGGCTGGTAATAGTGGGGATGGTGATAGTGGTTATAATAGTAATAGTTATTGTGCCGGGGTAGTGATGATGATAATGGAACTGCCGATGGTGATAGTGGTGATAATAGTAACAGTGATGGCGACAATGATAGTGATGGTGATAGTGGGGCTGGTGATGGTAATAGTGGTGATGAAAGTAACAGTTATGGTGAGGATGGTAGTGATGGTGATAGTGGAGCTGGTGATGGCGATAGTGATGATAATAGTAACAGTGATGGTGAGAATGGTAGTGATGTAATAGTGAAGCTGGTGATGGTGATAGTGGTGATGATAGTAACAGTGATTGTGAGGGGTAGTGATGGTGATAGTGGAGCTGGTGATGGTGATAGTGGTGATAATAATAATAGTGATTGTGAGGGGTAGTGATGGTGATAGTGGAGCTGATGATGGTGATAGTGCTGATGATAATAATAAAAGTGATTTTGAGGGGTAGTGATGTGATAGTGGAGCTGGTGATGGTAATAGTGATGATAATAGTAGCAGTGATGGTGAGGATGGTAGCGATGGTAATAGTGGGGCTGGTGATGGTGATAGTGATGATGATAGTAACAGTGATGGTGAGGATGGTAGCAATGGTGATAATGGTGATGATAGTAACAGTGATGGTGAGGATGCTAGCGATGGTGATAGTGGGGCTGGTGATTGTGGTAGTGGTGATGATGGTAACAGTGATGTGAGAATGGTAGTGATGGTGATAGTGATCTTGACGATAGCAATCGTGATAGTGGTAATGTGATAGCATAAACTGCTGCAATGTTATCAAAAGTATTGAAAACACTGCAGCATATGTTGCAGCATAAGTATAAGTTCTATCGGGTTTAGCCAGGGGCAATTCCAGTAGACTTCAAGCTATGCATGTTTGATTCACAACTGAGATTTAAATAGCATGAATTAATATGTTATAAAAAAATTTCTTTAACACGTAATGATCTCCTTCAGCAAAAGTTCTTTCACAAATATCTACACTGTACGGCTCATTATTTAGCAACCACAGTAAAAAATTCAAAGTAAAAAAAAAAACCATAAAATAAATGTAACAGACTTGTTCAGGGTGTGTTTGGTAAGAAACAGTTCATTGCAGTGGTGGTGAATGGGACCAGGCATCTCCAACACAAATACAGCCGTTTTTTTCACAATCGACCACCAGTGAAGCTCCATGTCTCTCTGAGTGTTTACACTTAATTATGGAGGACATTTTGTCTGGGAAAGTTAAGGACCTTTAAACCAAACTGAATAAAGTCTCAAATCCATGGTGCTCAAACTTTGTGTCGTGATTAAGATAAAGTGCGGAGAAATTGATTCTGCCATAAAATGTCTTTTTAACAAGATGTTTAAATTACGGAGATGAATCTCTCTGGACTCATTTCCGAAATGAATGAAGGAACTGAACGGTCTTGTGTAGTCACCTGTGTGTGTGTGTGTGTGCGTGTGTGTGTGTGTGTGTGTGTGTGTGTGCGTGTGTGTGTGTGTGTGTGTGTGTGTATGTGTGTGTGTGTGTAAGATTGGGTGTGTATGTGTGAAGCAAGGGACAGGAAAGGCTTTCATTAATCACTCGCTCCTGCCTGACGTCTGCTCATCACTCATTCTCAGTTGTTCTCATTCGCTCATACAGATACTCTTTTCAGCCAATACACTGGGGAGCTTCTGCAGCCTAAACACGCCAAAAAAATCCACCCACAGTACAACTCAAAGTCTTACCCATAGTCAGAACAGTACACTACTTAACAGCCCTCGTCTGTTACGCTTCCTTTGATTAAAAGCACTTTTATTGGGGGTTTCTGATGAATTCAGCATTTGTACACGAATCCCCCCTCCAATCGAATGGCACTTTTCACTGGCAGAAGGAGCCAAGGCATACTGTGAACAAATAAAGCAACCCGAACCCAAGCCAAACCGGAGCTGCTCAACTGCAGGACCGAAAGCAGGCCCGGGCCGAGCCATCTGCTTTCTGATTGGTTGAAATGTCATCGCAACATGGAAAGAGGATATTGTTTTTTTACTGTCAGCACAAAAAGCTACAATGGAGATACAAATTGGGACATCAATGGAGTATGAGCACTACTGTCTGTTTGTGTTGAAGTGGGAGTCTTCTATGGCTTTAACACTGTGAGAAACGTGAAGTGCACCAGGCCATCGCTAACAAGTTAGCTGAGTTAGATTTTCATTGCATGGTTAAAGAATGTGGTTGGAGAAAATTGAAAAATGTATACATGACTACTAGAAATAAAAGACTGCATAGTCAAAAGCGGCTCAAAAACAGACAACCGGCCATAAACTATGGGGAGAGAATTGAGTCGGAAACAGTTCTGTACAGTTTAGGTGCACTACAGTCCTGTATACCTGTGAAAAAGTGCCTAAAGTGCCTACCTAATGGTTCATATCTTGCTTCAACTCATGATTTTATGTTCAAATCCCCAAACCAAATTATTCTGAATATCAGAAATTCAAGAAAGTGAGGGTGTACTCACACTATGCATGGTTGCCCTGAACCGGGCCCGAGTACGATTGTCCCCCCTCCCCACTCCCCCTCTGGCCCGCACTCACATTAGATTTCTGCATTCGTGCCGGGGCATGCTTACGTCATTATGGTGCTATGGTTTCAGAATAAACAGGAAGAGCGGCGCTCTCGCTGAATGCAGTGCAGTCCATCGCTCTGGTTACTTTGTTGACAGTAATTTTGAGCCCTCTCACAGCCTGTTGCTAAACAGGTCTATCGCTTTTGTGGCACGGAAAATGGTTTTGCAGCGTCGGAAAAACGTGGCGTCACGTATCCTGATCCGTGCTCCAGCACGGTTAGCGCTCACACTACATGCGAACCGCACCCGAGTACAACCGAACCGTGGTCTGGCCCACCTCTTCCAAGCGGGCCAGGGACGGCTAAACGTACCGCGCCCGGGCACGGTTCGGAGCACTCACACTAGTCAAACGAACCGTGCTTTGGTGGTCAAACGTACTCGGGCACGGTTCAAACTGCCTAGTGTGAGTACACCCTGAGAGGACAGTTATACTGAGTGCTGGGGGAGAGGGAGGACCACCCTACCCACCCAGAGAGAGAGAGAGAGGACACTTATACTGTGTGATGGGGAGGACCACTGTACCCACCCAGCTATACTGAGTGAAGGAGGAGTGGGAGGACGACTCTAACCACCTAAAGAGATAGAGGATGGTCAGGGTGACACCCTGAGTGGTGTGGGTCACCATACCCATCCAGAGGGATAGGATAGTGAGAAAGAAAGGACCACCCTACCCAAGCAGAGAGAGAGGACAATTCTGTGTTGGGGAGGACAACCATACCCACGCAGAGAAAGACGGGACAGCCATACTAGGTGATGGGGAAGGGGAGGTCCATCTTACCCACCCAAAGAGAGAGAGACAGTTGTACTGAGTAATGAGGGATGATGATGAAGATGCTGCATCATGAACAAAGACTCTCTGCAGCAGTCACAGCTCAGTTCAAGTTCAGAGGAAACAACACGGGTGTAAAAAGAATTTACATGTTTTCCTCCGAGAAAAAGTGCTTTCTGTTCACCCCTTGCTTTCATCCTTTCTCTTGCACTTCTTCCACTCTCCAGGGCAGTGAGTGTGTGTATTTACGCATCCCTGCATGCGCGTGTTTGTGTGTGTTTGTGTGTCTGTGTCTCCTCTCTCCCGTTGGAGGGATAATTTGTGTTTGGCAGGTGCCCGGGACTCATGTGGACATTCATGCATGGCACCGCTCTGCACCTCACACTCTGTGTTGGCATTACTATCTTTGTGGTAACTTTTACTCGACTTGTCTAATAGCGTATGTCAGTTGTGCTACACTTAAACCTCAGCCCTGACTTTTAATCTTGGTAACCAAAGGGCTCTAAAAATGTTAAACTGGGGGTGAAGAACAGCATGATTTTCTTGTGAGAACCAGCAAAAGGTCCCTACTTCTACAGATTTACAAGTATTCCTCTCATTATTAAAGACATTTGGTCCTCACAAAACAAAACATACACACACACACACACACACACACACACACACACCTGAAATTCTCATAATTGCAAAAAACACTAATCTATTTTGGAGAAATAATCCCATTATTGTCCATAATTTTGACAAATGAACACAATTTTCGTGTTAATTTTTACATTTGTTTATTTGCTAACCTCCAGCCCCTGGTGTGTGCAGTTATGAAATCATTGCTACCGCATTCTGAGTCTGGACGTGTCTGGCAGTTTGTGCGTCTTCTCTTTTCTTTCATGTTTTTATGATCCGGATTTGAAAGGACAGGCCGTGTTTTGATGTTGACGGAATCCAGCGGACAACGTACTGCAACAGACACATACACACACACGCGCGCGCACACACACGCGCGCACACCCACCGATGCAGCCAGCCAAGAGACCACACACCCCACACATCAGAGTGAAGAAGAGGGAAGAATGGAGCTAATTAGATCTTACAGGAGTTACTGCTTTATTAGATTAACTTGATGATGTAAAATTCTCTCATCACAACCTTCAGCAAAGTCCTTTTGTTTCAACCTGATACAGACAGTAGAAGCAACCACTAATGATCTCCATAGCTTATACAGAGGGTGTTTGTTATGAAACGGTTCATTATTAACAGTGGTAGTAAATGGAAGCAGACGCATCCAACACAAATACAGCCATTTTATTTTTTTAAAAAGGTAAAAAGAAGCTCTAATAGACTCTCTTATTGGTTTCGGACATTGTATGACACATTGTTATCTAAAATATGAACAAAATTCCGGGTTCAGAATGACCGTTACTGCTTGTAGTTATATGGCATATGTCCTTATTTTGTCCACAGAAGAGAGAGGTCAGCATGTTCGATCCATCAGACCTGACCAAGTTTTGATGATCACATGTTCATTGTAGGAGCTTTCAGTGGTGAACAGGGGTCAGTATGGGCACTCGGACCGGTCTGCAACTTCATAGCCCCATCCACAGCAGGGGCTTTGTTCTACAGCAGCTCTTCTGTTGGATCAGAACAGACAGGCTGGTCTTCACCTTTCACAACCATCAGTGAACAGGACACTGTCGCCTGGTCTTCAGGTCTCTTTCCCTGCTGCACTGTCGGAAGGTTCTGACCACTGCACACCAGGAACCCCCACAAGATCTGCTTTGACTTCAAGAACCGACAGGAGCCAGGGCATTGGCTGCATTGGCTTTAATCTTGTTGCAGATCATATATTACTCAAGAAGTCTTAAGAGATCCAAACCTTCCAGAACTGAAGTTTTACCATCAAAAGCTTCACTTACTGATCACCTGCAAACTGTATCGACTGTTCGAATACAGGTAGAACATGCATCGTTGGTAAAACAGGCAGTTTTTACGGTCATCTGTTTATTCGTTTCCAATTTTACGAGTGGACTGTTGAGGATAAACTCTGTTCCGCCACTGAAGCAGAAGCAGTGCCTTAGAACAGGATGCAAAAATGCTTCATATCTCCTTTGCAATTTACTGATGCTTTTAGCATTGAGCTTCTGTCAGAGCGAGTCGTAAAGGAGAACTCAAAAGCAGGTCTCAGTTGACCATTAGAACCCTGATTGTGCTGCTTCAGAAGAGTCAATAGTGCTGCTTATACCCCCAACCACTTACACACAGATATGATTGGGCTTCAAATGTTGTTTCCACATTCTTACAATCAGAAATAAAATTATATTTGGTTATTTTGACTTTTAAATAACACTACTTGACACAACTAAATCAATGCATTTTTTTTAAATCCAACAGCTGTGAATTTCATTCAAGATTGATATCTGTGATTCTACATGACGTACAATCATAAAACAAATCTTCCTGCGACATCTGAAGCGTCTGAGGGTTGAAGCTTCTGAACAAGAAAAGTTCAGAACATGGAGGTCAAGTGAGATAACAAATCTCCTGATGTTACAGAGCGCGTGTCCAATCTACAACTGGTCACTGTTGGCAACGCTATTCCCTGTAGGACGCATCTACGTTCCATTCATGTCTTTGCAGATGACAGTTAATTCATCACACGTCCAGAAAGCGTTCCTGGCCAAGGTCAGTGGAGGAAATTTCTGGTTTTAAGCTTTCTTTAAACCATAATATCTGCAGATATCCTCTGCAGGCTCCTGAAATATATATGTGTGTGTACATATATATATATAAACCTGGGCTAATTCACATTCAGGACAGATGCACCACAAATGAGCAGCAGGCTGAATTCAAGAAGCTCTTTCCCCTGACCTTGGTTCATATCCCACTCCAAAACGTGCTGAGATGAAATTCTGGTGCGTCGGAAATCACCGGGCACTCAGAGCAACGTGAGCAGACTTTTTTTCAGAATCATAAACTGGAATGTTTCGCACTCAACCTGCAGCAGGGAGGCAGAAGTCTGATTGCACCAGTGAAGATCCCATTTTTACTCTCTTTTAACACCACTCAAATTAACACCATTCTTGGAACACGTATGTTGTGTGTAAACTGTGCAGACTGTGTGAAGAGTAGAGTGTGTGATCAGACTCTTTACCAGACAGTGTGTGTGAAGAGTAGAGTGTGTGAAACTTATCCATGAGGTTTAGAGGTTTTTCTAGTGGCACTCAAACTCAAAATTTGTTCAGAAGCCTCTGATGATCAGATCTGATCCACCTGAGAGTCGTCTAACCACACATTGTGAAGAGAGACACACACACTGGTCTGTCTGACCTTGGTCCTATTAATGAATTCATTAAAATTATTGCTAGGAGCAATTCTGTAGTCACTGGGTGTTGGTAGGGACAGAAAGGGGCACTGAAAACAATTAACAATGACTTAGTTTAGCCACAGCAGAGAGAATAGATCCCTGGTACTGGAGATCCACCTTCCTGAGAAGTTCCAGCCACAGCCCTGCAGCACCTGCTCTGGCTAATGGACTTCTTCAGAGGTCTCTGACTGGCTGAAGTGTTAAAGGGGACATATTATGCAAAACTCACTTTAGTTATAATATGTCTATGGGCTACAAAACATGTTCATGAAGTTCTTTGCACAAAATCACTCTGACATAAAGAGATATCACCAGCTTAATCTTCACAGTTTCAGGCTCTTTGGGCCAATTTGCATAGAACCATCCATCATTTGTCAAGACCCCACCCACAAGATTAGTTGACGACCCACTATTTTATCTACTAGTTTTACGAGTGCGGATAAGCCGATCGCTACGGCTACAGGCAGAGGCCAATCATATGGCGTCACATCAATGCCAAAACTAGAGCGCGCAAAATCGCTTGCTGCAAATCGCTTGCAGAGTGAGATTTCTGTGAGCGCAGTTTGAAAGGAGGTGGGTTTTGGCAGTTTGGAGGCGGGGCTTTGACAGATTCTGCCTGCGAATCCTGACAGTTTCTGCCTGCGAATCCTGGCAGTCCGCGCGCGACTTTGAAATTTACATTGGCATGGATGTGACGCCATAAAATCACACATGAGGTGTTGTTGCTGCAAAGAACAGCACATATCCCTACACATTCTCCCAGACAAAAAAAAATTGAAGAACTGCGTAGCTCCATTTCATTTTCGATGGCCATGTCCCAGCAACAATCGGATTCGTTCCACCTTAAAAAGTTCCACCTTAAGTATTTAAGGTGGTATGGAAAAATTGAATAAGGAGCTATCTTCAGCGTCGTGGAGGATCTGTACCAACTGTCCGTGACAAGTCAGCAGATGAGGGAGTTGTAAACACTTTGAAATAATTACTTTTGTGTTTCTATCGCAGTTTCGTATGAACTAACTTGTTCGTTTCGTTTCATAAGCATGGGAGGGGTGGGGTGTGGCCAGCGACAGCTTATTTGCATAAAAGGGACAGAGCCTTGAAAGGGCCTTGAAAGGGACTGAAACTGTGAAGAATAAAGGTGGTGAGATCTCTTTATGTGAGAGTGATTTTGTGCAAAGAACTTCATGAACATGTTTTGTAGCCCATAGACCTGTTATAACTTGTTTTTTAAAACATTTTGCATAATATGTCCCCTTTAAGTAAGGGGCCGATGCAAACACAGTTTGGAGCTAAACCTTTCAGGAGATCTCCAGGTGACTCGTATAGAACCTTTATATGGAATTTTAAATGGTTCTTTAGTTTCACGTCACATCTACACATCTACACATCTACATTAGGCCCACTAAAAGCTTCTTTAGGAAACTAAATGGAGTTCTTCTCTGTATTGTACCAAAGAGCTATTCTCTATTCCTCTTTACAGTGGTGGTGAACGGAACCAGACATTCCCAACACAAATACAGCCGTTTTACTGACTATCCACCACCAGTGAAGCTCCACATGAGTGCTGGAACTCAATCACTCCTCTTTGGTCTCATGACACCCTACATGTATCTCTCCACCATGAACTGGTTTAGTTTTAACATAAAATGTAAATTAGATTTTTTTTTTTGCAAAAGCGCAATTGCTGAAATGAATGCCTTATGTCACTTGAACCACAATCGTACACACAATTTTACACACTGTGTGTCCCGTCAGTTATAAACGGGTGTCACTCCGAGGCAGAGACTGACATTCGATGGTGATGATGATGATGATGTGCAGTAAGTACTGCATGTAAATTAGCCAGTTATACCCCTTCAGCCCCTGCAAGCCCTCATGCATATTCAGCAATACATCATGTCTACAGATTTTACTGTATATAAAAAGGCACACACAATAAACATATATAAATAAAAAATAAATATAAATTCTAAACTAGAAGCAAAAATAAGCAATTTCGTATAAAGTATCATTTTCAACCTCCAGAAATTGTGCAAAATTTGCCACAGCAGTCAAGTGGAAAGTAAACAATACTGGAATGTAATTGTATGTGTTTATATGATCAGATGAAACACAAATTCATCTACAGTCAATCTATGACAATACAGAAACTCAAGAGCAAATGTAACACGGATTAGTTTTGCGCATCATAGAAGAGTGTAAAAGTGCTACAGCAGGAAGTTGAGTCAGTTCACAGTTCAGGTGTGTGTAGGGGGGGTTGGGGGTTTGGTGTGTTGATTAACGATCTGTTGAGGAGTCTGATAGCTTGTGGGCCCCATAAATTTAATCTAACATCATTCCGTTTTCAGTGCTCAGACAGTATTAGCTAGCAGGTTTTTGTCTCTCATGTTTTAATGAGAGCTGTGAAGTTTTGCAGTTATTTAAAGAACCCCGTTTCCTACTTTTATCTTGATCATGTTATATATGCCCCCCTAAGCTCTAATTATGTGGGGTTTATTCACCAAAAAATCATTTTAATTGATCATTTTACAATCCTCAGAATTGAACAGGTTTTGTTACTGCAACTTTATCAGAATCAGAAAACTTTGTTGATCCTGGAAGAAATTGCTTATGTTATGACTACACAGAGATATTAAGTCTGAGTAAAAGGTAAATAAAACATTTTGCCAGAAATACTAGTGATTTACTAGTAACACAAACAGTGGTTTAAAGTTGCTCTTTATAACGAGTCTGTTGCTGTAACAAAAGCAGTAGACTGATATATGTAAATGAGATGCGTTCTTATTGGTTAACCACTATTAAAACTTATTCAAAAAGCAGTTGGGGCTAAAACACTTCCTTCTCATCCAACATCAGTGTCTGACCTCATAAATGCTCTACAGAGTGAATGGGCACTAATTTCCACAGAAACTCCAAAATGTTGTGGAAAGCCCTCCAAGAAGATTGGAAGCTGTTATAGCTGCAAAGTGGGGATCAACTCCATATTAAAGTCTATGTATTTGAATGCAATGTCTTTAAAGTCCCTGCTGGTGTAATGTTCAGGAGTCCTAATACTTTTGTCCATACGGTGCATTTTGATACAATGGACCCAAAATAAAAAATAAAAATGTACCATAAAAGTACAGAAAAATGTTACACATTTTAATAAATCTTTAACAACATTATAATAAGAGATGCTGAATTTAAAAAAACGTTTTACGTTCCAGGAATTAATTTTTTTAGTTTATTTATGTGTCACGGTTGCCTTGCCCTCCCCCCGTAGATTCCGTTCCCCGTCTCCCGAGTATTCGTTTTTCGTTATAGTTTATTTCTTTTATCATGTCCCCAGTATTCTGTTCTCTTTTAACTTTCGTTCCTGTCTCCGTGTCTGTCCCCGTTTCCAGCTTTCGCATATCCCAATCCACCTCCGTTCCTCCCTTCCTCCCTTTTGAGTCCTCACGCTTCATTTGTATCACATCCCATCATTATGAGTTTCACCTGTTCCTAGTTTATGTTCAGTATTTAAATCCCAGCCTGACCCCTGTCCCGTGAGTCTGTATTTGTCTTTCTTTCATGTTGTGTGTGTTGCTCTTTCCCATGCCCTGATTGTTCCTTGTATTAATGCTGTCGTTTCTTGTGTTTCTTTCGCAGGCTTGTGCTTCATCCCTGTTCTGAGTTTCATGCTGCATGTTTATAGCGCTGGATTCTGATCACCTCGCTGTTCCTCTTGCTTGTATGCGAGGAAGGTTTTCTTTTGTTTGTTCTTACTTTCCAAGAGAAGCACGAGCCTAGCTGTTTGGGTTTTCTGTTCATGTTTGTTTTGATTTCGTGATTCTGAGTCGGGTTTTGTTTTGTTTGCTGTGTTCCTGTGTTCTATGTTCTGTGTCTTTTGAATTAAACCATTTATCTGTATTGCCATAGCGTCCTCCCCTATCCCTCACCATGACATTATGCACACCCCTTCCACCCACCCCTGTACTCACATGCACCCCTTTCACCAACTGTTTATTCTTAAGTTATTCTTTATTTATAAAAAAAAAAAAAACAGTTTGTTTCAAGTTATGTATAAATTTTTCCAGGTACTGTGATCATTATTTCTGAAACAGGTAAGTGTTTCAGACCACTTCATCAAGCTTTGAAAAAATAATAATAATTCAAAGAAATCTGAAACTGCAGCATATTTCTTTGGAGAATTCATTATTTAGAAATGTTATGCCAAATTGTTGAGAAACTCTCATAGGTATCCATTAGTTTGGAAACAGGTGAGTATTTTGAGGAACCTCAAATTTTGAGATAACAAGTAATTATTTTGAAATTTTAGGTATGTTGAGAAATGTTATCATTTGGTTATTATTTTGGAATTAGGGGATTACATATAGGTACAACAGACTAATTTTAAGAAAATACACCATGGTTTTGAGGTATTAAGTCAGATATGTTGGTGCGCTGCCACCCAGCGATGGTTTTCCTGTGAGGACAGAGCTTCACACATTCTTGACATTAATGGTGGTGATTTGTTTTGTATCCTTTAAATATACCGACCCATGATAACACTCATTTTAAACCTGACTCAATAATCCAGACAGAAGGTCAACACACACACACACACACACACACACACACACACACACACACACAGTGTAATCCCAGCTGGACAGTGTAGAGGGAGGCAGTCTTTGATAAAGCTAAACTGCAAGGAAGAGATAAAGGAATGGCAGAAGCAGAGTGTAAGTTTGTGTGTGTGTGTGTGTGTGTGTGTGTGTGTGTGTGTGTGTGTGTGTGTGTGATAACTGTGCTTATTTCCGGCCGTAAGAGCTCAGATGTACAGTCTTCAGTCCTGATGGAACATGCTGTGTGGATGGTGTTAGGAGAAGCTACAAATATTACCCACACGCCCACAAAACAACCTTCGCTGACTCACCCTGAACCTCCAGAAGATCAGAAAGTTCCTCCAAAGTTCAGCCCAGTGGACAAAAATCTATATTTCTTTTTATAATTTTTATTTTCATGTAGTCTCGTCAGTTCCTGGGTCCCCTTGCTTTCAACCAATCATACGAAGGACTAGGAGGGGCATGTTCCCCCTAGAGGACCCCCTAACCCACCCAGAGAGAGAGAGAGGGCAGTTATACTGAATGATGGGAAGAGGGAGGACCACCCTACCCACCCAGAGAGAGAGCGGACAGTTATACTGAGTTATGGGGAAAGGGAGGACTGCCCCACCCACTTCATTTTACAGCTCCCCATATTTAAGGATTTAAGTTAAGAAGTGTGCATCATTAATATTTCTTGCTAAATTATTATTTCTCATTAAAAGACTGAAAATAGAAGCGTAAAATAACACACAAATGTCTCTTTGTTAATTAATCATGTGGCATTAATTATACGTACCACATACCTCTCGTTCATCACAGTTTTTCAGGGTTTCAGATTTCAGTTGTACTGAAGTTGTACTGCATCAACTGACTTTCAAAATTGTTCAAAGTAGATTTTAAATATATTTGATTCACATTTTTAAGAAGTTCTCCCCTTTCTTAGAACAAACCCTTAAAAACAATGTGTCATTACTGGGTAATATTACTATATCATTACATATATAGTAATATTACCAATGTATTAATCTGCTTTATGATATATAATTATATGGAAATACATTTACATTTTGTTTTGTGTTACCCCTTTTATGTTATAATTTCATATTTTCATATAATATTATAGAAGCAATTATATATGTGGTTGATTCCACACCACATTTCAGTTTGTATATCAGAGATTAATTAATATAATTTAGTAGAAAATTGAGTATTAAAGTAATATAATTACACGATTAGATTTTAATATCTTACCAAGTGGATAATAACTCCAGCCAGCTGTCATACAGAGTGTGTTTGGGAAGAGAGAGAGAGAGAGAGAGAGAGAGAGAGAGAGAGCGAGAGAGAGTTGTGTCGCAGCAGGCAGTCAGTGTGTGTGTGATGTTCTTTGACCAGTGGGAGAAAACACATCGGTTCATCATCATCTGGGTCAAGAGCAGATCCCATCGATCGCTTCATCTCTGGAGAGAAACAGTCATCCTCCTCTCTCTCTTTCTCTCTCTCTCTCTCTCTCTCTCTTTTGTTCTCCTCTCTCTGTTTTCTCTCTCCCTTTTTCAGCTCTTTATCTCTATTTTCTTTCTCTCTGTCCCTCCTTTCTTTTGTCCCCCCTTTCCCTCTCTCTTTTTATCTCTCTCTCTCTCTCTCTCTCTCTCTCTCCCTCCCTCTCTCTCTCCCTCCCTCTCTCTCTCTCTCACTCTCTCTCTCTCTCTCTCTCTCTCTCTCTCTCTCTCTCTCTCTCTCTCTCTCTCTCTCTC
>JBBPDC010183480.1:0-12500 GCA_037974485.1 Hemigrammopetersius urotaenia | reverse complement strand
CTTAAGATAATTAATGTCTCTGCTCAGGCTAAGCGATAAGGGCAATGCAGTTTCTCTCATTATACTCATTACCAAATGAATGTCATGCAGCTAACTTACTCAGGGGTTAATGATGCCAGCTGGAATGCATCGTTACTTTGAAAGATGTTTATTTATTCTTTTATCTTACAGCCTACACCTCAAACCTAAGTACTTATTTACCAAAAAGTATGTGGACATTGCAGTGTTTTATCCGAGATGACGAGGCTATACAAATGGTATGCCAGCACTGGAGAGATACAATCAGTAGCAATCTATGTGTTAAGGGCTTATAACAAGCCTACAGCAGACATGTCTATAATACTGTAATAATCCTAGTCTGTATTTGAAATGAATACAGAAGTGCGGTTTAGAACTTTTTGTATGCATGTCTTGGAAAATGGATGGTACCTTAGCTAATAACTGTACTGTACAATGTACTGTTGTATTGTACATCTTTATTGATGAATGTAATTTAGAGTTTTATTTAAGAGCATTGCCTACCAACTGAATACTTCCAGACTGTAAAGCCGTTCAGTTCCTATAGTAATGAAAGGGATGCAAGACTGACATTAATTATGACATTAGTGTGACTTGTAAATTATTATCCTCCTTCTTCAGCGTTTGCGTTTTGTCTTTTAATGACTGACGCGACAGTGTTCTCAATGTTTTGTCTTATTTTGTTATTTATACTAGTAAAAACGTACTCTTAAAAGGTATGTTGGTAGTACTTAAGTGATGGAACACTTTTATTCTAAAATATGTCACTAAATGTATCACCCTTTTAATATAATTCATATCTGGCAGTGCTTTATTTACATAGCAAAATTTGCACCTTGTTTTGTACTAGTCTAATCTACTGTGTATTATTTTGTATAAAATAAAAAGGTTTTCTTGAAGCTAAATTTCCCGTAGAGGTCATGTTGTGTTAAAATTTCATTGACGCAAAGGTTCAGCAAAAATACATTGACACAAATGCCGGGAAGACACTAGAGCCATGGGGCTGTAAAAACACAATGCATTTTTGAGTCGAATTTGTTTTTTAGGTCGCAGACTTTCATTACATTTAAGTTGTAATAGTCGCGTGGCTACAGAGAACTAAAGCAAACCAAATATTCCTTTACATTTGGGGCAATATGCCAAAAAAGAAGAAAAGAAAAAAATGAACAGTTCAATTAAAATACACAGTGCGGTACAAGGCAACAGTCATTATAGTCTTTAAGCTTGTCATCTAGCCTGTAAAGCAGGGCTGTATAAAGTGGAACCTGCTGGACAAAGCTTGATTCGGCCTTCCATAAAGTCAGAAAATGTTTTTTATGCCATATATAAATGATTAAATTCTGTATTTGTTCTATACAGTGTAATGTATGGGCCACCATTACATTACATTACACTTGTTTGGCAGACGCTTACAATCTGAGGAAAGACTCAAGTTACAGGACAGTGTGAGAACCAGAGGAGAGTTCTAGGTGCTAAATCTTTATGTAAGAGTAGTGCAAGTAGCGCATCAGAAGATGAGGTGCTCCCTGAACAAATGAGTCTTCAGGAGGTAATGAAGACGGAGAGGGATTCTGTTCTAAACACCTTAGGCTGCTCAATCCACCACCGTAAAGACAAATGCTTTTGTCCTTGTGCTAGAGCTAATCCCTCCTTGTGAGCATTGGAAACTGACAGTGCTGTTCCTTTATCAGTAGCACTATTTGTTTCTATTTTTGTAAATTCATTCAATCATTTGTTCTTATAATCTGTTTTGTCATGGATGCTTTCCACTGCTTAATTTACTCTCTCCTTCCTCTCTTGCGTTCTTTCATGCACTTGTTCTCTCGTTACTCTCTTACCCTGATCAGACATGCCCGTTTCATGCCCATACCCACCCTTTTTGGACTATTGCAAGGAGTGGGTGGTAAGAGTTGGTGAAAGTTTCACAGCTAAACAGACAAAGACAAAGTACAGAGTGACAAAATGATCAAGCTCAGGTTCCTCAGGTTTATGTACAGTGCAACAGACATGACAAAGAAACATAACGGTGCAAATAAGAATTATAAAATAAGGTAAGAGTGAGATTTAACCTCTCCTGAGTGTGTAGACTGCTCACTGTACATTGTATATAAGTAAAAAAAAATGTATGACCAGTAGAGCCAGCATAGCCAGTAGAACTAGTATATAAAAAACACAACAATATAAAACAGTATAAAACAAGTTAAAAAAAAAGCAGCTTGAGTATACATTCTTAAAGGTTTGTGCATTCTTAAAAGAATCGACAGAATAGACAATATAGCCAGTATACACAGTATAACAGTACAACCTAATACATAAATAGCAGCTTAATTACAGAGTCTTTTTTGTAATCTGAGAATTGTGCAAACAGTATGGGCAATATAAAAATCCTAGACTCTGATCGGATAAAAATCTTACATTAACCTTTCTATTAAAACACTATTATTATAACAACAACAACAATAATAATCTTACAACACAACCAACCAAGCGCTGAGCAGAATTACAGTAGCAATGATCACTAAGATGGGACAACCAACCCATGTCACAGAGGTAGCTCACATGTCACTCTGTGCAACAGATCTGCTTTACTTTAGCCACATTAAAGCTGTAAAAGAGCAATGATGTCCTCTCAACATGTTCTACATCTCACATCTGTTTCTAATGTGATGCAAACTTGTCGGACATAATCCTAAACAAGGAATGCCAAAGACGTGCAGACGGGGGCAGTGCAAGTAGAAAGTCATGCTGACCTTTCACAATGTTTGTTTTGCTTTAAGGTAAAGTTTCTCCCTTTCTCTCGGCTGTGTTGCAAAACAACTACAACAAGTGGCTGCGATTGCATCACAAGACATGACATCACCTCTATTAGGCGGCTTGTACACAAGCTTTGCACAGGAACCAGACCTGTGGTTACACCCACCCACACTGTGCAGTGGGCGGGAGGTGCTGTGGTGGATACTGAGATCCAGTCAAGAGGTATAGACAAAAAATCTAAACGCAACGAGTCGGGCCTATACCCGGGTACAAAAACAATCAGAATGAGGAAGCAAGACTTCTGCCTGCCGGAGGGTTCAAAGTTTTATTATATTCTTTGTATGAACCTCATTTTCTGAACCTTTTATTGTCCTCTTCTTTTGGCAACACTTGAGTCACATGAGGAGGATAAAAATTTACAAGTCACACTAATGTCATAATTAACGTCAGTCTTGCATCCCTTTCATTACTCTAGGAACTGAACTGCTTTACATTCAGTGGGTAGGCAATGCCTTTAAAGCAAACTCTAAATGACATTCATCAGTAAGGGTAAGGGTTAATGTTAGGGTCTTGTTTAAAGATTAAAAATCATCAGATAGTGGCATTCAGAGTCATTTTTGCATATCATGTGGCAATGAACCTACATGGTCCTCATGCGTCCCAAAAACATTTCTGCAAATGTTTGACATCATGAAAATAATAATAATAATAATAATTTTTATTTATATAGCGCCTTTCCAGAGCTCAAGGTCGCTTTACAGTAGGTATGGAGGAAAAAAGAAAAGATGAAATAAACAGACAAGTAACAAATATGCAGAAAGTCGAATACAGAAATAATGACAAAAAAAGAGGATACAGTTTAACAAAAAAGAGGAACAGGGACCAACAACAAAGAAGCCAGTGAATGATGTACTTTATACTAGACAATTATTTGGGTAAACCATTCCTCGGAATTTTAAATGTAGCCTATTTGTGCGACTCTCATGCATTAATGCAAAAACCATATAAAACAACTATCAGAACAACTGAGCAAAGACATTATCAAATATGTATTATGAAACTGGGAACCAAAAAAAGGAAAAACAATGCACATGCAGAAGAGTGAACGGAATGGTAGGTCATCCTTAACTGACATGAAAAATCTGATGGGGGGGTTTTAAAGGCCTTATATTGCAAAAGTGGTGATCAGGACTTGAGGTTGAACTTGACAGAACATTTCTGTAAACAGGTGTATGTACAGTGCATACCAGTCCACGGGCTGCACAGAAAAAGAAAAAAAAAACTTGTATGAAAATGCTGTTAATAAAGCTGCAGGTACACACTGTATTTGCGTTTATTATTATATTTTAAAGATACCCCATTATTATATTTTTAAAATATCCCCATTTTTATGCGTATCATTTATTTGTATAAATACGTATATGTATATTTATCTGCCACTCCTTAAAGGCCGGGCCGTGAAAATAGTTTCTGATATTAAACCGGTCCGTGACAAAACAAAGGTTGGGGACCACTGATTTAGGGTAAATAATCAATAAATATCTTTTGATGACTAGTTCACATAATTTACGTCCTGACACACTGGGCGCTGTGTCCCTGGCTGCTTCACTCAGTGAAGATTTTCATGCTGTTCACACTGTGTGCTGTGGAGTGTTCCCATATGACAGAATGGTCGCTTTCATACTACCTCCACAAGTTATTATTGCATGTACAAGATGGCACTTTTAAAATAGCAAGTGCTCTCCAAACTTTTAAACATCATATTAATTCTTAATAAGAATCTGAACCCTTTATTGTCATATTATTGGCAAATGACTTGGTAGGGTGGATGCTGCTGAACATGCTCTTCCACTCTAACAAGCAAGCCCCAGCATGAACAACAGTGGATGTTTATGCACTAACAGACATCTGCGTCTATCATTTATCCTTTTTGAAAGTTTGCATGAACGGTCATGAAGGAAATGGAAAAATGTTGTGACAGACAAAGGAGTGGATTTACTGATGATGATTCTTTTTCCAGCTATATTTACTCAGCAAAACTAATAACACCCAAGTGAAAGATATGACCGCAGTGCACTAACCACCTTCTACATCACAAACCAATCTAACTCGTGTCCACCTGCTGATCAACTGTATTCGCTTTGATTTGTTCAGCATAAAAACAGCTATTCCTGGAGCATTGCACTGCCTGCTAGTGCACCCGAAGGCAGCCAATCAACTATGGGTGGCAAGGCAAAGGAACCTCTGACCAAACAATTTTATTCAGCTCCTAGTTACAGTGTGATTAAGTGTGTGGTGTATAGAGCAGTGGCCTGCATTCACACTGGCAGAGCTATACTTGCACTCTCTCCTACAATGGCTGTCATTAGTCTTTAAAGGATCTATATCCAACACTCTTTCTTGCTTTTTTGGGAAGTCTGCTTATGATGTTTGTTTGGTTCTATGTACTTCTCTTCATCTCTTAGAATTAAACAAGATGTTTTTAATATTTCATATGTAAGGCTTAAATATGTAAATGACCTCTTTTCTAATTATCCTATATTGTGTCTCCTTGAAAACTACAGTGATATTATATAATGAAAGTAGGGCACGCAATGGTGATTTCCTCATCTCTAACAATTTATTGAAGCAAAAGGCAACAACAGAGGTGAATATACCACGACAAAAATGTCAATGTCTCAATAACGTGTCATGAACATCAATTATAGCATGACAAAGACGTCTCATGCTGTTCACAAGTCGACTTATTGGCTGCTGAGGCATGGAATCCCACTCTTGGCCCTCAGGTCATTGAGGTTCTGGGGTACAGAGTTATAAGCTTCGACACAGTGACTCAGCTGATGCTATAGGTTTTCTATGGGATTTAGGTCTGGAGAAAGTGCAGAACACTCAATTCGAGGTACCCCAGCATTCGTTCCCTAATGATGCGACCTTGAGCTGGAGCATTGTCGCCCATGAAGATGAAATGAGGCCTGTGTTGTTCATGCAGGGGCGCAATGACTGGATTAATGATGTTATTCTGGTAGTATGGGCTTGTTACGGTACCATTAACAAAGTGTAGGGCAGTTCTGTATTGGCTAGACACACCTGCCCCACACCACCACCAACAAAGGCGGATGCGTAGCGCTCTCCTTGACGTCTCCAACAGCACAGAGGCCCACTAGTCCCTTGTCCAGCATAAATGCTCCCTGGCTCATGCAAGACAATGACGCCTGTGCCTGGTGGTGTGGTAAGGTACCCTTGCAGGTCGTCTAGCACACAGACCACGCTGATGTACATAGTTTCGAATGGTCTGATGTGACACTTGGGTGCCTCTCACTTCCCTTAAATGTCCCTGGAGTTGAGTGGCATTCATTATCCGGTTCTGCAGGGCACTGTTCACAATGAAGCACTCATCAGTGTGGGATGTGGCCAAAGGACGTCCACTTCTATGCTTTTCTGTGCAGTCTCTGTATCTCTGTTGCAACCTGCTGATGACACTCTGACCCTCTAAGCTCAGTCCATTTGAGAACATCCTGTTTAAAGCCTCACAATGGCAAGGTATAGTGGGCATTCAGAATATTCACACACAAAACAAACAAACCATTTTCTGCTGTTTTTACTTTTAGCATCAAAGTGACAGATATGATCACAAAAAAACCCAGAATCCCTGAGGAAAGGATAATTGACCTCATGAAAAAATATTTGTAAACTCAACTAACCTTCTCAATTTCACACAAGCTAATTGACTTTCACATGTGATCAGTTAAAATCATTTTCATTAGTTCAACATGAAAACAGCTGCAGCATTGAAAAGCAAACAATCAACTATTGGTAGCAAAGCCTTTTCAAAACATCTCAGAGATAAGTCAGGAGATCAAAGGCTTTTTCAATGCCTAGGAGCACAGTAAAGTATATAATAGTAAAGTATACTACTAGGACCCTACCTGGATCAGGCCGTCTCCCACAATGACCACAAAGATTAGTCATTGTGTGCATGTGATAATATCACAAGTGCTCCACTAACTGCTATGGTGACTAACTCACAAGATTGCAATACAGCTCACTATCCTAAGAACACCATACCTACAGCATCAGAGTGTTTCTCTGGGAGTGTTTCTCTGCAGCAGGGTCTGGGTCAGGATAAAAGGAAAAATGGATGAGGCAACATACCATCAAATTCTAGAGGAAAATCTGCTGCCCTTTGCCAGAATGTTTTATCCATTTTATTGTCTGTTTTATTTATTTATTTATTTATTTTCTCACTTAAGGCTTATGTTTGTTGAGAAGAAGTCTTAAAATAACCTTATATTATGCATTCTATTGAAGAAAGGTGTGCAATACATAGATTTTATAGTAATGCACTAGACTTTAGGTCTGAGAACATCCACTGAAGGAATGTATTTATTGGGCATGTACTCTATATACTCTGTTTATATGTCTACCAAAGAGTTCTTTTTGCTGTAGGTGCTCTATCTTTTCTAAGAAAGCTTTAAACTCGACACTGGAATATTGCTGTGAGGTTTTGATTTTATTCAGCCACAAGAACATCATTTAAGTCAAATTATGCTGCATGATTATGGAGTACAAACAACACTCCAACTCACCTCAAAGGTACTGGATTGAGCTCCGTCAGTCCAGAGAACAGTTCCGCTGTAAGTGCTGAGAAACTTTATGCTCCTTTAGCCGATACTCGGCACTATGACCTTTGCCGCATGTGTGGCTGCTTCAGATTGTCCCAGTTTTGAATGGCACGCACAGCACAAAGAAGTATTTCCACCGGCACACCATTAGTATGAACTGTGTTTTATTTTCCTGATGTTTTGTAAAGCATTCACCTGATTTAACTTTGTAATTGTGTATGTTTAGTAATTATGCTTTTTCAGACAGTACAGAACAAAAACATTTTTTTGGACAAAAAAAATATATACCCTAAAAATGAGAAGTAGCTGCACATAGACAAGAATCTTTTTCAGCTTTTTTTTGGCAATAATTACATTTATTGTGTGGATTTGTTTTTTCTGTATATCCAGTTTCTTAATGCTAGATCTAAAAAAAACTGTTGGCATCAGATGTCACCCTTACCAAGTTCCTTTTTTAAGTGTGGCTATTTGTTGGTGCAAATACGTCATCACTTGCATGGCCGTGTGAACAGCAGAAGACTCTCATATTTTCCATCCTAATTCAGGCCATTTTCACTTTCAGTAGGTATTCAGTATGTTGCAATTCGACCTTTGTCTGAACAGGCAGATTGCAGTTCATGCCTCTTTCAACAATCACTATTTTTGTACTGCCTTAAATTATATAAGGAGGACACTGGAGGTTTTAGCTCTGTTATAGTAATATAATGGAGCTCATTTGGGTTGGGACTGCTGTACAAGCAAACTTAGATGTCACACATTGCAACCACTTCATAATTGCTAAGTTAGACTGTTAGACTGTCTAACTTAGCAATTATGAAGTGGTTGCAATGTGTGACATCTAAGTTTGCTTGTACAGTGTCCAGTGTCCTCTGTACACCTCCAGTGTCCTCCTTATATAATTTAAGGCAGTACAAAAAAAAGGCCCAGCCTTTCCACTGCAGCTTTCCACTGTGGCCTAGTGGTAGGATACTTGGCTGTGGACCAAGTGGTCATGGGTTCCCTGAGCAAGACCCTTAACCCTAAGTTGCTCCAGGGAGACTGTCCCCTGTAGTTAGGGAATGGAAGTCTGATAAATGTAAATGTAACTCCTATGCCCTTTTTCAAGGATCCAGTCCACCTTACATTAGTGTCTTGCTTCGAGGCCTCATCCTTTGGACAGCTGTTGACAGATAAAAGTCAAAAGTTGCTTTGAACATTCTTAATAGCTGCCATAACCCCTCAGAGACCTATCATCAAAAGTCCTCTTTTACTTCCTAGCTGTCATCAGAATTAGTGTGATTGCATCAGCAATTACAGTATTTTCGTTCCTAACTTTTATTTTTTGTGTTTTTTTCCTTCTGTTTCATGGAGCTGTTTCATAAACAGACTTCCAGACACTAAAATTCAGGTTTGTTTTGTTTTGTTGCCTACAGGTTCATGCCCTTTCCCTGTGGCACATGGCTACGACGCTAGAATATGCATCACAAGAGTGTGGTTCACATCCCTGGTGGATGAAAACTTTTTAAGTAAATTTTTTTTGCACAAATAACTTTTTTGCCTATTTAAACGTCTGGGTGTCTCTAAATGTTGCTTTTATAGCAACCATGCAATCACACTTCGCATTGTATCAGGGAAATGCTCTTGGAAATGTTTTATTATTATTGTTGTTATTATTATTATTATTATTATTACTTCCATTCAGTGGAGCAGCTTCTCCAAAACATCCATTAATATCAGATGATCAGGAGCCAAACACTGATCATTTAAAAAATCGATCTTTGTGGTCGAGAGTAGATTCTTAAAAAGACTTCAAGATACTAATACTCAAACATAATATAAGATGTCTCTCACTGTTTGTTATGGTTTAATTAAAAGTTACACAGGTCAAAATCATCCGAGGTAAGTTTTTAAGCTAAGTTTGTAGTTTTTCATGCTGATTTCAAATCTGCGTTTAGTTTTTCCTGCATGTACAGTATTTGTGATGAAGCTAGTTATATATTGCATGTTAGTTGGTATAATTAGCATATAATGTAAAAAGTGCAATATAAATAAAGATTATTATTATTAGTAGTAGTAGTATTATATGCTGAGTGTTTTTGAAGAAACAGTGGTAGATGACTGACACTGATCAATATATCTCTGACACAGTGTGGCCTGTCTGACTTCACACTGAAAATATTGAAACAGTTACTTGATCGGTGCCTGCGGTTTAATAAAAAATGCATGCAAGTCTATTGCAAATCTAATATTACTCATAATTCAAAAAGTTGATGTGACTGAAAAACACTGAAAGCAGATCTGAAATCATCATGACAAATGTGTTTAGAAAAGTGTGTTGTGGTTTCTGATGATTACAAAAAAAATGGTTGTCCTGTGTAATCAGCCCATGAAGGTTGCATATTGTTACGGCTTGTTTTGTTTTTGTTTTGGGGACTTTTATTTTGATATTTTGTCCATGGTTGTCATGTCTCAGTTCCAGGTGTCTTGTATTAAGTGAAGCGTTTCTGATCTTGTCTGTATTGGCCCTTGAGCCAGGTTTTGTTTCAGTTCTGTTAATAAAGAAATCACAGTCATGGATGACTGCCTGCCTTTCTGTGACCACTGGGGTAAAGTACGGCAGCGGGTTAACCCCCACAGTCGTAACACATATAGACATAAACGGCTTGGTAAGAAGAAACGTTTCACCTTCCCAGTGGTGCAGTGAACTCTGAATCAGGCAATCCAAGTTTGAAAACATAAAGTGAACAGTTTGGGATTTTTTTTACACACAAACTAAAACCCAAAACCTGTTTGAGTACTTTCAAACACTGATTTTATAGCAACTGCATTTTTTGGGGGAAATATGCATCTACTCTCTAATATATGGGGAGAGATAGAAGATGGTTGAGTCGCCTTCAAAATGTGTGTTGGAGAAAAAGTTAGTGATGTCATGAGCATTGGGCCAGAATAGGACAAAAGCTAAAAAACCCAAACAAAGAGGAAATAATGCAGAATAAAACACACGGCAGGCACATCACTGAAGTGCCATCCTCTGAATAAAAATGTTCTAATCTGTGATTTTTTTATGGTGTTTGCAAACATTGATTTTATGGCAACTGTGCAATTCCATTTCACATTTTCTCATGGAATTGCATCTAGTTCAATTTGCAGCTGTCCTACTCTGCACATTGACATGCAAATGCTTACCCCCTTTTAATATCTTTCCTCCGCACGAGTGAGTTGTTCCTTTGTGCACGTGGGTCAGTTTGGGATTGTTATCTGTTCAGACTAATGTCAGATGACAGATACAAAATAATCTGAGTTGTTCTGTAAATTGAATTTGGGCCAGGTTTACCTGCTGTGTGAAAGTAACCTAAAAGGCAGATGCTTCTAAGTAGGTTGATAAAAAGCAACCCACAGGTAGAAGCTGTGGCCTAATTAGCCCACTGCTTCAGTATGACTAGCTCTCCGCCTCATATGCCTCATTAGACCAGAGCCCCCGCTGCCACAATTACATATATTGGGCAAAGTGTCAGGGCATCATTTTCATGAGTATAAAGTAGGTCTGTGCAGACCCCCACATCTGTTGGACCTGTTAGATTATCCCCTTCCTGAAGGATGGTTCTTCTACATGTAGGACACGTACGCACAACACAACATGTTTTTTCTACCTTTTTTCCCACCAGGTTGTCCTCATCAATGACGTTTCAAAACCTGATTTTATATCATTAAAGACAACATGCAGGGACACCTGAAGGATTACACAACAAGTGTCGAACTCGCTCTAAAAAATAAATCTCATTTCACAAGGCAGAACAGTGTGGGTGGAAAGAGCCTGGTGTCTTTACAAGCACTTACACAAAACCTACACACGGGCCAGTTTATTCGTTACTGCAGTTTTTTCCATTGCCCGTAAACATTTCATACCAATAGTTTTTTTTTAATCTTCAGATGTCAGGAAACCCCCATAATGGCCCGCCTTGTTTGTGACCTCAGTTCTTGCCTGGCAGTGAAGACGTCACAGACATGTTTTTGCTTGCCTTGGACTTAGGCTGACTGTGTTCACCAAGTGACTATTTTTAGAAACTAAAAAAAAAAAACTTGTTGAAGGAGATGGGAAACTTCAACAAAGTTACTTTGCACTCTATGGGCTGGAATGTGTACAGTCAAAACTGCCGCATGAACCCTTAGATTCATATACCTATCATCCCCTCAAACCAGACTGTCCCAGTTACAAAAAAGGACCTCTACACTTATTGATTGATTGTTTGAGCAAATGACATGAACAATGTCCTTTTTATCAATTTGATATTGCATTGACAAGATGAGATTTTTTTAATGTGGCAAATTGAGAAACGTAAACATTTTTAGCACATCTTTTTGTCAAGGATACAGCAATGAGTCACCTTTCCATATCGTTGAGGGTTTGTCCTCACTTCTTCATTTACATTCATTACATTCAAGCATCGTTAACTACAGAGGATAGTCTCCATGGACCCACTTCTGGTTAAGGGGCTTGCTCAGGAACCCAGTGGTGCTATACTGAAGATAGGATTCAAACCCATGACCTCTTGGTCCAGAATCAAGTAACTTACCCACTAATGTAATTTCAGAAATATTCCCAATAGAAAACACAGTGATACTCTGCCTGCATGCATAGGTTAGTTGAATTGATACCAAAGACTGAGGCCTGTCAGGCTTGTAGGCAGGGGCTTCTTTCCTACAGTCCTCCACTCAGGATTTACATTTTTCAAATGTTTAAAAGATCACTCCTTACAATCCTTACACTGGTTTCATGGGAATTAAGGAATACATTTGGATTATTGTTAGTAATCAATAAATCACTGAATCTATCGACTACTAAGCTCAGTTTAAGATCAGTACATGTCTGATGTGTTTAAAGCAGTGGTCCCTAACCACCAGGCCGTGGACCGGTACCGGGCCATGGGTCATGTGGTACCGGTCCACGGGCTGCACAGAAAAAATAAAAAAAACTTACAGTATTTCCGTTTTATTTACTATCAGAGTCTAAACGATGTTTTATTTTGAAAAATGACTGAGAACCTTAGTCTATGTGTCACGGCTGTGGGCCATAGATGGCCACCGTGTTTTGTTTGGACTTTTATTTTGCCTTATGTCTGCTTTGTG
>JBBPDC010183444.1:0-15665 GCA_037974485.1 Hemigrammopetersius urotaenia | reverse complement strand
CTTGTTGAATCAATGCCACGTAGAATTAAGGCAGTTCTGAAGGCGAAAGGGGGTCAAACACCGTATTAGTATGGTGTCCCTAATAATCCTTTAGGTGAGTGTATATGTAATGTAATATATCACTGTTTAACGTTATAGCTTTATAGTGCATTTATATGATCTCTATCTCTCTCTCTCTCTCTCTCTCTCTCTCTATAGATATATAGATAGATACTGTACACAGTATCCTTGTTCTTTGTGTATGACTTACCTATCCTAATAAGGTACATTAGTGTGTGTGTGGGGGGGGGGGGGGGTGGACTTAGTTCCCTCTCACTAACTGTATTCCAGCACTGATGACACCCTCTTACCTCAGCTTGGCCTAGTTACACTGCTCTGAGAGAGAGAGGGAGAGAGAGAGAGAAGGGGGGAGGGAGGGAAAGAGAGAAAGGGAGAGAGATATATTTTAAAGCACTACCTCTGAGTGTAGTATCTTCCGTATACTCAGTTTTATGTACAGTTTTGGTGCCTTGACAGACTTTGTGGACTGTTTATAAACTATAATGATTAATCAAATTTCAGGTTTATTTATGTTTAGTTATTAATGTCCTTTCATTAATGTTATTTAAAGCAAATGTCTATAGAACTGAGGCTTTACAAGCTTCACTTCCTGTGTGCTAAGAGATTCTGCTGCAGTTTTATAGGGAACTCGGTGCAACAGGAATGCTTCCAGTCTTCATACCTTTAATAGCATTACGGTGTTATTTTGTACGCTGTTTTAGGATTTAAATAAGATTGTCTGTCTAATAAGAACCTATGTGTATTGTGCAATGCACTGTGCATCTACAGAGCTGCAAATCATATCTCGTTGCACTGCACATTCCGTGTATTGCGACGACAAATATATATTTTATTCTATTAGGACTTTTGTCTGAGTGTTTTTTGAGCAGTCGGCCCATTTGGCAGGATGTTTATGCTCATTCGGTTCATAAGTCATTATACTGTTGGCGTAACCAGACTGAGTTCAGGCTATTTTTCCCACCTCTGACCGAGTGTCTGCACCATTACTGGCCTGGCACCATTAATCGGCATTATTGGTAAGTCCTACAGCACCACAGTTTAAGGCAGCATAAAGGGCGGGCCAGCAGGGACACCAGGGTTCACTGATTAAACGTTTAACAGAGCAAGTCATGAAAGAGGGCCGCTAAAAGCGAATGACTGATCAAAAACTTCACCCATGAAAGGCTGCACAAAGACTGCCCTTGTGCACCGCCGAGGCGCTAATGGGAGCTATCAGGGGTGCTTTCCCAGTGAAACCTTGGATTTATGAGCCACTCATGATGATTAAATCTTGTTAAAATACACTATTTTGAGCAGAAGATATACATATATCATTAAACAAAAGACTGCTGTCAGGATCAATGCCAATTACATTTGTGTTCTCTCAGTAATGTTACATTATAAAGGTCTGTTTGGCAGTCTGAACGTGCTCCACGGGGGGGCGCCAAATCACCGTTGTGAGCTCCACTGAAAGAGAGGAAACTGGTACTAGCCGGACTTCACTATTTATCGCCCCCTATTGGAGTCATTTAAGGCAGCGGTCCACAACCCTGTAAAATACTGTTTTCACGGACTGTTATAGATTACAACTAAAAACAAAAAAAATGATGGGATTTAATGGGAGCCCTGCGCTTGTTTCCTTCCTGTGAGCTGAGACGAGTGGGGTTTTTTTCTTTCAGACTGATAATTGATAAAATTACTCACGGACCAGTCCGCAGCCCGGTGGTTGGGGACCTCTGATTTAAGGTATTCCTGTGTGGACGGAGAGATTTGTAGAAACGCAGCTGCTGTGGATGGACGCGTTTTTCAAAAACTGGAGGAAAAAGTAGAACAGGCTTTAACTGGGACTCGTAGGGAGGGATTGGTTGCCGATCTTTTGTTTAACCAAGGCTTGTCCCGTGCCACTTTAGGACGACACTGAACAGATTTCCGGGCCATTTGTGTTACACACACACAAACACACACACACATACACACACACACACACACACACACACCAAGGTAGCAAAGTGATCCGGTTACTCCAGTTGCTCCCTCTTTCTGAGCTCGGAGGCAAAAGCAGTGCTGGAGTGAAAATAGCACTGGCAGCAGAGTATTCTCTGGGTGCAGTATTTACTTGGGGGTGCGGTACAGTGTGTGTGCGTGTGTGTGTGTGTGCGTGTGTGTGTGTGTGCACGCATGTGTGTTTATGTTTGTGTTGTACTACAACTAAACGTCTTTGTTTGGAACACAGCAGATTCGCTGTAAACAGTGGGAGAAGGCCCATCGGCCATGGAGTGCGAGAAAAAAAAAAGAAGAAATAAACGAAAACAAAACAAGCAGACGGCACTCACCTCATTTATCTTCCTGCTGATTTATAGCAGAGAGAGCACCTTCTAACACACACACACACACACACACACACACACATCTCTAACAATTACTGGCCGGTGATCCTGACACCCCTACACTCACGCTCCAATGATGTGCAACCCAGAAAACACACACATACACACACACACGCATACACACATGCACAGGCGCGTGCGCGCGCACACACACACACACACACACACACATACAGACATAATTGAGAAACAGAGGTGAATAAATACATACTTGATGACCTGCTCATTCCCCATCTCTCTCTCTCTCTCTCTCTCTCTCTCTCTCTCTCTCTCTCTTTCTCACACACACACACACACGGACGTATGTTTTATTCATTTACTTATTAGCCCCCCCCCACACCAGTAAGGCACGGGTGTGTATGATAGAGAGAGAGAGAGAGAGAGAACGAGAAAGTGAGAGTAAGCAGAGAAGAGGAGAGTGATGAGTGATGAGGAAATAAGAGAGAATAGAGACGGGGGGGGGGGTGTAATTGTGTGTGTTTTGGTTATGAGAAGAATAAGCACAGCCTCCCAATTGCATTATAAGCTTAGAGAGAGAGAGAGAGAGGTTTGAGTAATTGGGGGGTATTGTGTGGCACCACAGCATCTTCTATGCACTAAAGCTGTCACCGAAATCACAAAATACAAAACCACTGTCAGCAGCACGGCAAACACACCCTCCGTGTTCCTCCAAACACTTCCATTAGGCCTCTCAGTGGGGACGGAATACGGGTGCCGCGCTCGTGTACTATATATCGCAATCATAGCCCTGAAACATTAAAAAGACGATGAATAGAGTGTGTCAGACTGGTCAGGATACTCACAGCACACGGTGAAAAACAAGTCCAGCATCTCAACCATCTCACGCGCAAGAGACTAGAGACACCTAGTGTTAAAAGTCCTAATTTATTCTATTTTCCAGCTGTTAGAGTAACAGCAGACATCAAAGCTATGAAAGGACACAGCTGGAACGATGCAGTGGTGATTTATTTCAGTGATGCTGCAAAGTTCCACAATGTGCAGACCACTGGGGCTAGCAGCCTTTCTGGGGGCAGCACTTTATATTCAAATAAACACACAAAAGAGGAGCTGAATGATATGTGATCAGTCCGGAGTGTGTTTTACTATCTTTGTTTGTTTGAGGTTGCTTACTGCAGTGTGTATATTTGTGACTGAGCACAGGTGCTTCCAGATGTTGTGCAGATGGCTGGTAAGGTGTGGGTTCACCTGAGGTGAGCGAGCGGCATGGTGGCTGCGCTCTCTAGCACAGACACACACACACACACACACACACATCATGGTACTTCATCGTCCCTGAAGCTCCATCCGTCACCTTCTCCTGCCATGGATAAAAATGACTCACACACACACGCACACACACACAAACACACGACCGAACAAGCGAACGCTGGCTCTCACTTTCATCCAGTCACCCTAAACCGCTTAATGTGGAAAGAAATGGCTCACCGGCTTCACTAAATGTCGTGAAACAACAAATTGGCGCAGTAGCAGTTCTCTCACATCCTGCTGGTCATAAACACGGTCCACTGCCAAAACAAGAAAAGTGTGTTGCAAAGAAAAAATTTGAATTTTCTCATCAAACATTTTTGTCTCCATCGAATTCCATTATAAGGAAACAGGGTTCCGGTTAATGTACCTGAACAAGGACTTGGAAACTCCAAAATCCTCACACACACTTTCTCACATTCAAAAAACGGTCTTATCTGAAGATGAAGCGGTACATTTGAAAGAGCATTTTTGAATGGGGTTCTAGGGAAAATCTTCTCTGGAATAATTTGGCAAAAAATGATTTGCCACAATTCCACCAGCCAGGGCATGATTGGTGTCCGAATTTTGCTTCGAGGCTAATGTTGCTAACACTAGAAGTTAGTAGTCACCCAGATCGCTTTTGTAAATCCTTCTCCACAACTTCTCTCAACCTGCCTGCAGCTCTTCATTAAGGTAGTGGATGTGGTTTATGACACAATACGACTTACTGTGAGCCATAAAAAACGAACACACGGGCTGATCTTGGACCTGATGCCTCATCAGAATGTTCTCAAGGGCCTTTATGAAAAAGTAAAAAAAGTGACCATTCTGTCATACGTGAACACACCACAGTGTAAACAGCACGGAATTCTTTCTCTTTATTTAACCCATTCACCAAGTGAAACAGTGGGCAGCCAGGAGCACAGCACTCAAGGGTTCCTCAGTGGTGCCACTACCAGTCCTGGGATTCGAACCAATGGCTAGCATGAAAGCCTGAACCAGCTGCCCCTATATCTTGCTCTACTGATGTGTGAGTGGTTTTATGTACCAAAAACAAATCCTGTAGTATGGCCTGGTATGAAAATGTGTTTATTCACTCATTGGGTGGAGTAGCCTTCCTTATGTGCCAACTTTGTCTTGTGTAATGCAGCCCTGCTCTAGCGGCTATTACTGTAGGCTAGTAGTTTCACTGTTTTCAAGGTGAAGCAGACTTGTAGATGTAGTTTGGCACACTGTATGACTTACTGTGAGCGATAAAACCAAACGAAACTACAGACATCCATTTCAGACAACATCAGGGCTGATCATAGATCAGATTCCTCTGTATTTGTGATGGTCAACTATGAAGATATTTCATCAGAAATGGGGCTTCCTATCTTTAAAGGGCCTACTGCTTGCTCTACTGACGTTTGTGGTATTATGTACCAAAATCTATTTGTAAATCCTTTCATATGTTTATTCTCTCATCGTATGTTTATTCTTTCCTCCTGGGCCAAATGTGGCCTGTGGGATGGACTTTGGGCAGCTCTGCTCTACCGGCTATTACTGTAGCTTCACTGTTTAACTGTCTTTGGATTCCAGCTGTGGTCGGCTAGCAGCTACTAATGCTGGAAACAGAATCAGAAAACTTCCTGGAGGAAACTGCTTATGTTATAACTACACAGACACAGAGAATATAATATAAATATAAATCAAATCAAATAAAAACACTAAATAGTTATAGAGTCTGATGGGCGTGAGAGGGGGAGGGGGAGGGTTTATAGAGTCTGATGTGTGTGTGTGTGTGTGACAGGAGGAGGAGTTATAGAGTCTGATGGGTGTGTGTGTGTGACAGGGGAGGAGTTATAGAGTCTGATGGGTGTATGTGACAGGGGAGGAGTTATAGAGTCTGATGGGTGTGTGGGTGACAGGGGGAGGAGTTATAGAGTCTGATGGGTGTGTGTGGGTGACAGGGGGAGGAGTTATAGAGTCTGATGAGTGTGTGTGACAGGGGAGGAGTTATAGAGTCTGATGGGTGTGTGAGTGACAGGAGGAGGAGTTGTAGAGTCTGATGGCAACAGGAAGAAAGGATTCCCTATGAATAGTGATGTGAAATTGGGGGGCTGTTTTGCTACATTAAGCCATTTTAATCCGTTACCTTATGATGGCTTTCAATGGCGAGTGTGCCAGTAGACTGCAAGAGACAATCGATGTTCCTCTGTTGTTGTTTTAGTACATTAAGCCCACGCAAAGCCTCGCCGAATGTCCCCTTCCGTCATTATTATGAGCGGGGAGTTTGATAGACGGCGGGACAACTCATGCATCAGATTATGACTCCGGCTTTGCAAATGCAAATGGGCCTTCGCATATTCATGAGCAAACAGAGAGATGCATCTGTGTGACAGAGAAGACCTGGCACTCATTTATCAATGTGCTGTTATCACAGAGGCGGCCTGTCAGCCAGGCCTCGCCTCGCGAACGCGGACGCGCGTGTTTTACGATGCTATGCCAAGCGAGGCACAGTTAATTAATAACAGCCCTTAAAGTAGGCCTGTCGAAGGGGAGTGCTGCACATAACTACCTCCACTTATCAGAAAAATAGCCGTTATTTATTCGAACGTCATCTAGCGACATGAAGTCTGATTCCATTCGTGGACACTTAAATATTGTTACTGAGTTTTTCAACCGAGATTTGAAATGAAAATATTCACTGTAAAGGTGAATGGAACCAGATTTCTTAAGGCCTTTAAAAGCTCCCAAGAAAGTTTGAGTAGTTTTGAAAAAACTGTCTGATGTCTGACACACAGTTTGATCATTCTGAGAAGATTTTTGCCAAAAACTTTTATTGAAATCGTGAAGGGCGTTGCAAGGCAAAAATATTCCCTGGATGTATTTTTTCCGATTTACCACTGTTTTACCATCTCCACCATTACGTATGAGAGCTCAGGAGACATGGTGCTTCGCTGATGGGTTGGATAGTAAATAATGGCTATACTGGAGCTACAGACACCTGCTTCCATCCACCACCACTGTAAAGAAACTGGAGCTGGTAAGTTTCTCTGCACTGGAACATTTCACTTCAAACACACTCTGGATGACTTCGTCCCAACGATTAAATGATGCTGGAAAAATGTTAGAATTCCATTTTAACAAGCTCCCACCATGCTGTCAGACTGTCATCCCAGACCTAATTTGTGTTTCTGGCCTGAGCAACTTCACAGATAATGGTTACAGTGTTAGCCTTCAAACTCAACTGTCTACCAGTGCTTCCCTTTTATAGGAACGAAACGTTTTTCTGCAATGAAAGGCTCGTTACATGGAGCCGTATTGGATCCGATGCCTTTGCAAGCATTCACACAAAATTTCATTCATTTCTGAATAAATAAAATCAGTTTTGTTTCATTATTTTCTTTCTTTCTTTCTTGATTTCTCTGGCTGAAATGTCTCAAGTCTCGACTCTCAAGTCACTCAACACGTGACGTGCGTCGTAACACGACAGCCAACCAGGTCCAAAGCTATTATGACATGATAGTGTATTAAATTGAAATAGGGATGACACATTGGTGTTTAAAATGGTGTTTAAACAACGTATGGCACTCACCTTGCAACGTTGTAATATTATAAATGTACATTTTGTATAAAAGTGCCCTTCTCTTATAGTTCTCTTATAGCTATTCTCTTAAGGTTAAGGAATAGCCCTGATATCAGTGTTACGTTTTTCTACTTCATTAGTATGACTACTCTGGGCACCACCAGGCTTGTCTTTTTTGGAACATATTTAATCAAAAGTTTGGAACATTGCAAAGTATATCTGAGCATTTTTTAAACTCTGATAACATTAAATGGAAAATACAACAGTGCAACAGAGTGAATGGGATGTAACCTTCAAAAGTGCCTAGTCTTGCGCTATGATATTGTATAAGTATGATATTGCGCAAAAGGCAGCTGGCAGCATCGGAGAAAGTGTAAGGACAGAAACAATACGATAAATAGACAATACAGCAGTGTAACAGTGTAGTGTGAAGGGAATCTAAACCTTCCAGACTGAATAGTATTGCTCCATAAGTAAGATATTGCACAAAATGTGATTAGCAACATTGAACATTGAGTGAGTTTGAATTATTAACCTGTCAAATCAATCCTGAGTGCGTCTGTTGTGGCTGTAAACAGAAGGTAAAATGCTGTTGAAAGTGCAGGGAGTAAAATGAGAAGTATATACAGTACACAATAAATACATTTATTCGCATTCAGACCCTTTACGCTGTTCTCTCACCCTTATCTGCTCATTAGTATTATTAACCTTTATTTCAGGTTTGTCTCATTGAGATCGCAGATCTCTTTTTCAAGGGGACCTGTCCAAAATAGCAGCAACACGGTCACACAATAGAAAACACACTGATATGAAACACTTGTATACAGAATGCCTGAACTCCAGTGTCTTCACCATGACATGAAAATTTCACTTTATGGTCCTGCAGTGGCTAGGATTTGCGAAAAGTGCTTTGATCATCCTGCTCTGCTGTTGAGAGAACTGGAATTTTGGTAAGTCATGGAAAGGTTACCTCCCCTTTCTCATGCTTTACCCGCCAAGAGAATTCGCCCCTAAAAAATTTGCTCCATCGACTGTCAATGCGATTGTGTGAGAGGCCCCTCCCCCACCCTCCTGCCCCGCCTCTCTCCACCTTGCCCTGCCTCTCTCCTGTTTATATAAAAGCATAAATAATCAGCATGTCATGGGTTTGGCAAATGAATTTCAGATTGAAGATTGTTCCAAGCATCAAGTGTCGAAAACCTAAAAGCTTTCTTTCCCAAACTCAGTTCTTACTTTCGGAACAACCAAGTTAAAATGTCCAATGAACAGAGATCATAACCTCATAATGAATGAGAAGGATTTTTCCCCAGAATGGCTTTATAGATCAACACATACTGACTGAGGCGACGAGCGTATAGAGATTACCAGTTCACTTTAGTGTAGAGCACAAAATGATGAGTGGGAAAACCAGCTTGTAATAAACCTCAGTGCCCCAAGATACACACTATCCAGCATACGAAGACAATGAGCAGGAGCATTCATATGTAGTATATCTCCATAATCGATATCAGGCAAAAAGCTTAATTGCACCAGTTTCTGTTTTGCAGAAAAGGCAAGACTTATTTCTATAATAAAACCCTAATAAGAATGTCAACCTTTATACTAAATACTTAATGAGCTCCTTACAAAACAAATGATCATCAATCAAAAATCCTTGGTATTTAAAAGTAGATACTCTATTTATCTACTCTATTTATCTAAAGTAGCTCTATTTGTTGATCACTTTCTGTCTAAATGTGCAGCCTCCTGCCTGTTTACGAATTACTGGATTATTGTTTTATCATTACTGACCTTCCTTTGATTACCACATATTCACATATTTCTTCTCTTTGTGTAATTGTGCTACTTTTCTAGATTACTCCTCTTCATCCACCCCCTTTCTGACACTCGACAATTCCCCCTTTCTCTCCTCATCCGCACATCCCTTTTTTTTAAACAACATTTCACTTTGCCGCCTCTCTGCTCTCCCACGGCATTATGGGATTTGCAGTCTCTCAGGTGGAGTGGGGTTATATGTAAATTAAGTTAGACCTTTATTCTTGTTCTCTGATTATTCAGTGCAAAATGTGGCCCAGATGTGATGCGTTGCTTCTTCAAGGACTGATGCAACACCAGCACCTCCCTTTCTCACCCCCCTCCCCTCCCTCCAGCACAACTGTGCTTTGTGTTTACATGAGAGCCGGTAATGAAGAGAAGAAGTGGGAAATAATGAGCGCTGATGATCATGATGGATGCTGAAGAGGTCAGGAGACTGAAATGTATGAACACTGTGGAAACTTGTAGCACAGAGTACTGGATCCAGCTACACGTTTGCTAACTCATTTTGTTCTTTTCCACATGTTTTAACCCGTTCATGTCCTTCCCAACTGAAATTGATAAAGGAAGATTTCTCTTGCATAGTATTTTCAGGAAAAATTAAAAAAAGCATTTGGAGTATTTAAATGAAAAACTCAGCCAATAATGCTAAAAACAAACGATACATGATTAGCATTATTCAAATTATGTCAGATTAACCTATGAGCTTCCATTCATTGTTAGCAGCATTAGCATGTGTGGTTGAACTAGCCCTTTAAAGTACAGGTCCCGAACCACCGGGCCGTGGACCGGTATCGGTCCGTGAGTCATTTGGCACCAGGACGCACAGAAAGACAGAATAAAAATATTTTATTGATGATCAGAGTCTGAAAGATCTTTTATTTTGAGAAGAATGCTCATCTTGGTCACAAGATGTGGTATGTCAAAATTTAGCCCACAAGCTAGCAAAAATGAGCGAAAAACAAACACTCTTTGTTTTTAGTTGGATCTACACTGATCCGTGAAAATATTGTTTTACATGAAGCTGGTCCGTGGAGCAAAAATGTTGGGGGCCGCTGCTTTAAAGAACACAGATCCTCTACACGTGCAAGAACTAAGCAAATGTAGTGCTAGCTAAATGTTAGCACCACAAACTCTGGAGCTTTTGGGTGGACATGAACTAAAGTGATGGATATGTGCATATTTCTACAGTAGATCTCATTATCAGTAACATTTTTTCCTATTACATGTAGTGTTTATACTTAAATGCACAATTATACTGGGAAGCTTCTGTTCTTTTTTCTTTTGTTGCTTAATTTGATATGATATTTAAATAAAATTGACATTTTCAGCCCCATGGTTTGAAATACATATACCAAATACGGTTTGACAGATCGGTGTCCAGGTGAGCTCAGAACAATGTGCAAAGGAAATGTAAACTTTAATTAATTGGCTAAGAGATGCCCCCAAATGTTTCTCGATGCTCTGAATTACACAGTCGTAAAACAGCCTGTTTACATGTAAGCTATCACTGCTGATCTACCATCATACGGCTAGTTACCTCCCCAAAATACCGCCCCCTCCCAACAAAAGCAAACAATTAAACTTACAGTTTTTATCACACAAAGGCCTGTTTGGATTCCGCATTCTACTTCATTAGGTTAGCACTGGAGCTACAAAGCTAACATTGATAACACTAGAACTCAGTAGTCCCTAAGTATTACTTACTGTGAGCGACCATAATGAACTACACGTCACTGTGTAGCCGAACGTTGTGGGCAGGCTTTTTATGCAACAGGGTCTGCTTTCACAAACCACCTCAGGAGGAGGAGTCAGTCTTTGTGGGCACGATCATCACTAATATGGAGGTTCTGGGATCTGTTTTCCTCCGCCCTGGTGTTGTCTGAAACGTCTACCTGTAGTGGTGTAGTCTTGTTCATTTTTATCTCACCGTAAGTCATATTGAGTCCTAAACCACATCCACAAGTCTGAACCACCTTAATGAGGAGCTGGATGAGATTTGAGCAGTGCGTGGACATGACACCAACTACAGCATGACGCATCAGAGGTCTGCTGCCTAGGCCCTATCCTGTCTCTCTCATACACACGCATACACACACGCACACAACGCATCGGACGCTCCCTCAGCGGCCTCCTATTCTGAGCTCTGGCCTACACACAAAAACAACTGCTATCTCACACACAGCCAGCCATCAGAGACACAAAAGACACATTCGCTCCCACACACAGTATGAAAGACACCTGGCTGACGAACACAGGCATGGAGAGAAAAATGGGCCTGGGTTTGGGAATTCGATCTGCTTTGTGTGTGTGTGTGTGTGTTTGTTTGTGTGTGTGTGTGTGTGTATTACTTTCCTTTTTGTAGAAGGTTTGGAGGTAATCAGGTAAACACAGAAAAGAGAAAAATCATCTCACATTCATAGAAAACAGATGACAAAGGGCCCACAGTGGTGCAGTGGGTAGCGCTGTTACCTCACATCTCCAGGGTTGGGGGTTTGAATCTGGGTCCTGGTCTTGTGTGTGTGGAGTTTGCAGGTCTCTGGGTTTCTCCCGCGGTCCAAAGACGTGTGTGAGGTGAATTAGGGATTGTGTGTGTGCCGTGTGGTGGGCTGGTGTATATACACTAAAATTAAGAGCTAAAAATACAGTGTTTTGGTGTTTTTCCTATTCAGCCCATCTCAGCGACTCACAGGGCCACGCTCTGCTGTCTGTGAATGTAACAAACTCAGGCCTGGAGTTTCAGATCATGGATCAGAGCGCAGAATGTCCACGCTTAGCAAAAATATACGATACATTCCTGTCTGTGAATTTCATGACTGATTAATGGATACGTAATTCCACCCCTAACATATTAATCATCTTTAAAGGGACACGCCAGCTGCGAAGGAAGGTGTCATGATTGCTGCTCCTGTGACCTCCTCGTCTTGTGCAGAGTTGCCAGAGTATTTAGAATGAGATTTTTCAAAGACTGGGAACGACCCTGCTGCTGATGTATCTTGAGGATGGGGGAAATGTTAAAAAAATCCTTGGAGGTGGGCACTTAAATACGGGAGGCTTAAAATAACATTATTTTTCTGAACTGCAAGACCTCAGAGACTGCCAGTGGTCTAAAAAAAATCATGAAGGACCACCACGTCAGAATCAGAAAACTTTATTGATTCCTCAGGAAAATGCTCAAAACGTGGAAGGAAATGAACAGATTTGCTCTGATTTGCCTACAAGCTAAAGACCTCACTCCAGACAGCATGCATGGATACGGAGGAATTTAGGTGGTCTTTACAGGCAGTGGACCCATCTTAGCAGCCCAAAAATGGGTCTAAATAGCACTAAAATGGCTCCCGCCACTGTCCCAAGTCAAAAACCCTCCATTTCCTCACCATACAGAGCCCTTTCTCGGAAAGAGTGTATGAGCTCACACTTATAGACACAGTGTGATCACACTTGACTAATTGTGCCAGACATTGCAATTAAGAGCAGCAGCCCCCTGAACCCCCCACCCACCTCCAAAAAGAAAGCAAAACAAAAACAGTCAGGATGCAAATGCAAAAAGCACTTAATGAAGCGCTCGGGTTGGCCTGGTTGAACGAAAGGCTCATTTCATACCTCGTTAACACGTCCGGAAACATACGGAGCGACTGTGGCTAATGTTCGCAGCCCCTTAATGCGGCGGCTCGAATCGGAAACGCAATTTTCATCGCGAGATGTGCAGATGGAAGACGTTGGTGCTGCCCCCCCCACCGTGTTCCAATGTCTCCATATTCCCCTGTAGCTACAGCTGGGGGGTGTCGGGTTGGGGGGGTGAGGGGAGTTAATGGAGAATTTCTAGCTGGGCTCGTCTTTGACGTGTAAAGTATGGGAATTTTTTTTTATGGAGATTTTGGCCATTAAAGCCATCATTAGCCGGGCCGAGTGTGCGCCCTGTTCGCCCTAATCGTGAACATAATTAGAGAATTAGCGGGAGATGGAGTGTGTGTGTGTGTGTGTACCAGTGTGTATGCATGTGTGTGTTAATGAGGAGATTTGAAATGGACAAACTGAATTATGACCTCGCCTCATGGTCTGCTTTATCAGACAGTGTCAGGCTAATACGCGCGCGTGTGTGTGTGTGTGTGTGTGTCATGAGAAAACTTACGGTGTGCAGACTTCCGGCATCTCATTTAGTTTAAATCTGTTTATCTATTCCAATCCCATGTCTGTCTTTCTCTCTCTTTCTCTGTCAGTTGCTCTCAGTGTCTCTCGCCCAGCTTTGCTCAGATTTGTTAGAGCCAGTAAAACGCTCTCGGGCAGCCGCCTAATCCATACGACACAGGATACACAGCATGGGCGGCCTAATAAACCTGTTCCTGAAACATGCCCACTTGTGTGTGTGTGTGTGTGTACACAGATGCTCAGCTCCAAATCCTCTGTACTATGAATGCAGCTGTGCTGAATATCAATGCTGTCCAACCACAGCCCTCATTGTGTGTGTGTGTGTGTGTGTGTGTGTGTGTGTTTGTGTGCAGCCTTACACTATGTCACATCCCAGGAGGCAAAGGCAGAACACAAAAGGCTTGAGAGAAAGAACAGTTTCCTATTTAGAAATGCATTCATGAAATTATGGAATAATGGTATTCTATAAACACCTGCTCTCCAAGGAAAATATGAATCCTTCCCCATAGACGACAATAAACCGCTATTACGTTCTAAACACCATTAATGTTGATGGACTACAGCTCAAAACCTTGGAATCCTATCAGTAATTTATGTAGTTATGTACTACATTATCCTGTAAATCTGTATTTTAAGGAATTTAGTGATAAATAATCCACCCCCCACCACCCCCCCACCACCCCGGTTTGACTTCTCCTGAAATTTCACACGTTCCAGATTATTTTTTGTATTCAAACTTTTTTTATTCTGGCTATCAACGTCATTCTAGACTCAAATTTCTGAATTTGACAGTCATCGGAGCTACAGTTTGGATATTTAAATTTTTTACAACTTTGCGCTGCATTCTAGATTTTAAGATTTCATCCCAGAAGTCCATATTATTAGAGCTTCAGGTTTTAGAACTGGATTCTGGATATTACATGCATTAGAAATTCAACCTGGGAGTTAATTGTATTAGAATTTGGTTGTAAATGTTCATTTTAGATTTGAACGCCATTCTGGGTATTAATTTTAAACGAATATCATTCGAAATGTATTGCAACATGAATCTGAATGGATTCGTTTTACGTGTGAATTTGCATCCTGGATGTTTATTTGAGAGAACTTCGTTCATTAAAACGTTGTGGGATTGAATTCTTTCTTAAAAGGAATTTGATGACGATCTCGGCAGTTTTCTCTGGGTTTTAGAAGCATCCTCAGCTTGGCTGATCATTCTTAACACATTGAACTGTTTGGGAAAGCTGTGAAGTTGAACAGGACTCGCACATTCGAATTGTTGAATTTTTCATTGTAATTAGAATTCTGTTCTAACTTTAACCAGAGTAGTTTCACATTTCGGCTTTTTAAAGACAATATACATTTCCTTTAAAAAGATATAAAAGCTGAAGCAAAAGTAGTGACTATCTTTTTAAATATTTACCGTTTCAAATCATTTTTTGTCATTTTAGATATAGGCTTGTTTACTACTTCTCCCCTCCACACACACACACACACACACACACACACACAATGCTCTACATATTTCCACTTTAAAAATCCACCTACACTGACACCAAGTCCCTCTCTCTCTCTCTCTCTCTTTCTCTCTCTCTCTCTATCTCTCTCTCTCTCACACACACACACACACACACACACATACACACACAGCTGAAAATCTTTTCACAGCAGTGTAGAATCAAGTTGGCAGGGAGCATCCACACTGCTTTCGTGAATTTTGAAGCAGGACACACTCACACACACACACACACACACACACACACACATATACACACACTTTACAGTCACAAATGCATAAGGTGCCAGGCAAGTAATGAATGACAACCCAATCCAAAAATATACAGGTAAACAAACACAAACACACACACACACACACACACACACACACACACACACAGAAGTAGACAGTGTGAGGATGTACACTGGGGTTTCTGATGTATTGCACTGTCACAGGATTTCTTTTAGAAACACTGCCGACATCTGTCACCAGTTAACTATAAAACAGAGAGAGAGAGGGAGAGAGAGAGAGGGAGGGAGAGAGAGAAAGGGAGAGGGAGAGAGAGAGAGAGGGAGGGAGAGAGAGACAAAGGCAGAGACAGAGAGCGAGAGAGAAATAAGATGAGAGAGACAGAGAGAGGGAGTGAGAGAGGTGCGAAAAGGGGGAGAGAGAGAGAGAGAGGGTGGGAGTAAAACAGCGAGAGAATTAGAGAGAGAGAAAGAGAAAGGTAGGAAAATAGAGGAAGATATAGGCGGTAAATAGAGAGAGAGGAAAAAGAGACAGGGAGGAAAGAGCTGAAGGTAGAGAGGGAGAAAAGGAAGAGAGAGAGAGCAGAGGGGGAAGAGAGATTATGGGAGGAGGAGAGGGAGAGAATGAGGGAAGGGGAAAAGAGGGAAGAGAAAGATGATGGTGTGTGTGTGTGTGTGTGTGTGTGTGTGTGTGTGTGTGTGTGTGTGTGTGT
>JBBPDC010183404.1:0-15667 GCA_037974485.1 Hemigrammopetersius urotaenia | reverse complement strand
AATAACACCCCATCAACGACAAATAGGGCAACAAGTACATAAATACTGTGTATATATATATATATATATATATATATATATATATACACACACACACACACACACACACACACATATATCACTGTATACCAAAAAATCAAACATCCTCAGACAAATCACTGTTGAAAATAAGTTTGATCGTCCTAAACATGGCATTTTCATCTGAACTCTTCAGCGCACAATGTTTTATTATTTTTATGTATTCATTACTGATAAAGGCTGGGAAAATTCAAACGCCAAAGATATATTTAAAATTAATATTAAGAAAACATACAAATACAAATGACTATTCAGAAGAACAAATGTATTGATGAATAATTTGTTCATTTATTGATTCATTTATGGAAATATACTAATAGCTAGGAGTTTTCTGGTGCAAGAAAAGCAACTGTTTAAACTAGTTTGAACTCCAGAAAATTACGGTGAACTCCGGAAGTTGGGTATATAAGGAAAAATTATTTTGAATTGAAATAGTGGAGCTTTGGAGAGGACAAATGTCTTCTGTGCTACTATAACTATGACAGGCCTCCAGGCCCCCGTCTGCTCACACCTGTGTTTTGGGTGTGGTCTCTAACTGTTAGGGGGAAAATACACTGAGGCCCTCATTTTCAAAAAATATCACTCAAACCGTCTCAGAACAGATCATTAATATAGGTCACCTCAACCCTACAGAGCTGTCTCCAAAACCAGGTGTCGCCTCTTCACCAGCAACAATTAACATACTACACATTCCTGCAGGGTTTTAAACCAAGCTTCAAGGACAACACCCTCAAACAAAGAAGGGTTTGTAATTCTCTTTACTATGCACAAAAATACATAGCAATAACATAAAGCTAATACTATTAATCTTTTTTTAAGTAGGGTTAATATTATTCTTAACAGCTAAAACACCAGAGAACACAAAGAGCAATAATAGTGATGCAAAAACAGAAAGCATTAACACTATTATAAGCCCTGTATAATAATCCAATACATTAATATGACGGTGTTATTGTCAGAGATGCCACGCCCCCAAGCTGTCCAGCATTTATAGGGTTAACAGTGGTATTTCAACAAGGCAGGAATAAAAGGGGAGCTTGCGTGAGGAGTGTGTGTGTGTGAGAGAGAGAGAGAGAGAGAGAGAGAGAGAGAGAGGATGAAGAGAGAAAGCAGACAGCCCCCAAAACGCAGCTGTTCCTCAGCCTGACTGATCCGCAGCTCTTTTATTCCTTTAGTTTTAAACTCTGTTTTTCTGTCTTACCTTCGTAGAGCTGCCTCTTCCGCTGCCTCCATCTCCACACGACTACCAACGTGACTATGTGGCCCAGGACCACCAGGGTCGGGAAGACGTTTCCATGTGGGTTTGCCGGCATCAGGCCTGCGAGTGAATGTGTGCCGGTGAACCGGGAGCAGCAGAGCGAGGGGTGAAAGGTGAGGGGAGGAGGAGGTGGGACAGGGTTGTGGGGGTGTGGGGGGCGTGCAGAGAGAGAGGAGGTGTGGTGGCGGACTTTAAATGTCCCAGGACACGCTTACACACACCACCCCTGTCCTTACTACGAGAGAAGCGAGCGACAGAGCCAGAGCTGCCCCCTCCTTTTTTCCCCTCTCTCTCTCTCTCTCTCGCCCTCGCTCTGTGACTCAGTCGTCTGGCAAAACTGGCCGAGTTTCCTCCCCTCCTTTCCTCTTCTCTTCTTTCACGACCGCTCGGCCCGATCCCGCACTCTGCCTGCCTTTCTTCCGTCTCTTCTGCTGCTTTTGACTTCTGTTGCTTTCTCTCTGACTTCTACCTCTCCCTCTCTCCTCATACCCCAAGGTAGATGGGACAGTCCTGAAGTTTCTCCATCCATTCAGTGAGGCTCACTCTCCTTCTCTCAAGCTTCTCTGGCTGAAGTTAATAATACATGAGGGTTTTTTTTTTCCGCCCTGTGCAGGCTCATATAAACACACTCGCCTTCCACTCAGATAAGCACAGCACAGTTCGCTTTTTCAGCCAGTGGAGGTTAGTCATCTCCACACCAAAGATCGAAAAGAACGAAAGCCAGAACGTTTAGTTTGCAGGGTTTATACTGTTTTTCTCATTTCAATCTCAGTTACCTCTCGTTCACTCACTCTAGTGTTTTCCCATTGCTAATGGGTTCCTTATGCTCCAAGCCAAAGGCATGTGCAGAGGCCCAGAAGAACCAACCACTGCTTTATTGCCTGAGGCTAAAATACCAACCAGACTTTTCTCTTGACATTTGTCACAGTAAAGGAGAAATTCCCATCATGTAAATTCCTCAGCCTGGGAAGGAGGATGCATTTAGCTTCGTTATTTATCAGTTTCACGTTCCAGTTTTCCAGCACACGGGGCAGTTTTTCACTTTTCAAGACAGAAATATGAGGAAAGGTGTTAAAGCCAGCAATGGCGGAGTGCTGTACACTGAGTTTTGCACTTTGTTTGATCACTCTCTGTTTGCTGAATGAAATGAAAGCTCTTGACCTTATCATCGCTCACTTGTCAGCAAGTAAACAAACCCTCCCACAGTCACAAAGCACACACTTAAATACCCTCGCCCAGCGCGCGCACACACACACACACACACACAACTTGTCAGGGCATAGGGTCTTACAGACAGTCTCACGTACACACACGTATTCAAACTTGTAATAATAGTATTTACCCATATTTATAATATAATCGTATCTATACAAAGTCCTTTTTATTACTCAGAACAAGGTTAGCCAACATTTGTGATGCAATGCTTTCCAGGTGAAGGTACTTGGCACCCGGCACAGCCTTTCTTCATTGTATAATAGACTAAATACCTGCTGTCCTGTGTCTCCTCAGCACTAGTTGCTGGTCTGTAAGTGAATACCTCATGTACTGACACAGCCGGAGCAGACAGCGGGAGGAAACCCGACACTGCTCACCCTGTCACCCACATAGCGCCAGGGAGGGGCAGCGCGACACTGTCATGAATAAAGTCACTGTAAATAGACGACATATTACACTGGATTCCTGCAAGGAGTTTAAGAGAGTCAGGAGAGGGTTTAAAAGTGGAATGGAATCTAGATCAGGTATGTAGGTGCCATAAAACCACACGCACACACACCTCATATACACACACACACACACACATAATGACCTTCCAGGTATACTCTACTGAAAAGATAAGCTACAAGGGATAGATTGATAGATAGATAGATAGATAGATAGATAGATAGATATATAGATAGATAGATAGATAGATAGATAGATAGATAGATAGAGAGATAGATAGATAGATAGAAAAAATAGAAAGAAAGAAAGAAAGAAAAATAGAAAGAAAGAAAGAAAAATAGACAGATAGACAGACAGATTGACTGAAAGAGGGAGGACTGAATAACACATACATCTGAAGACAAAGAGAAAAAGACCTAAATTAAGTTTGCAGGTCGACCTTATTTGTCTTTCTGGTCAGGCTGCTTGCTCCCTTATGCCTGAGCTGCGAGTCATATTTCAGCAAGAGCTCCATCCTGGAAGCAGGTGATGGACAGCATTAAAAGGGCGTCCTCTAGAGGCCAGTCTGTTTAGCTCACTTTCTCTAGGCCTCGTTTGGGTGGGGTTCAGTTTCACCTTCCTCCTTTCGCAAGGGATGGCATAGTGATGCACAGGCTATAACGGCGTTGCAGGCCACAAAGGAAAAAGCTCCATGGCAACACACGGCAACAAATAGCAATATAGAGAGCTGAGGAAGTTTCAGAATACTCACCCTGCAGAGCAGAAAATGTCCTTCCCTCACACTCTGAAATAAGTGAGTTTCAAGTAAGTGACTCAGTGTGACTTTAAATATCTCAAGAAGCATTGTTAGGGTTGCAATAGTCAAAGTATATGTCATGCTAGAGCTGGACAAAATATGATAAAGTGAATATGTTGCTACATACTACATGTAACAAATGTAACAAAGTTAACTTGCAAGGTATCGGAATTGGACAATGTGTCATAATGACAATGTGTCATAACTAATAGCAAATTATTTCTTTATATCATGCAAAGGGAAGGCACTTCAAGTACAGTCCAAGTCTACACCCCACTGTGCAATAACCACGAGGTCAGAGAAAAGGCCACTGCCCACCTACCAATCAGACCTGGGCGACGCCGACGACGGCAGCAGCAACAGCAGAGGTTCATAGCGTCAGGCTTACGATCCTTTCAGACGAAAAACTGACACCCACTGACAATCTAGCACTCCTGACCTCAAGACACTGCGTGCTGATCAAAAGCAGAGGGGCGTACAGCATGCGAAGCTTGAAAAAAAGGAAAAATGCTGGAAGGAAATTGGGAGGGAGAGAGAGCGAGAGAGAGAGAGAGAAAAATAGGGCTACTGGTTTTTACTCACTCCACATGGTTTTCCATTGTGGAAACTGCATCCCTGGTGGTGGTTATGACAGGGGAGGGTTTGGAACAGGTTCCATCGTACACTTAACTGTATCAAAAGCCATAAATGCATTTATTTTCTCCCAAGTTGCAGGAAAAGAGTATGGAAGAGGGTACGGAACAAGACGTCGAACAAAGTTTTCATTGTATGCAATCTGCAAACCAGCAGCAATGCACCAAAATAATAAAAAAAGGCCCTCAAATTACAGGGTCAAAACCTCCCAGAAGTCTGAGGGGGCCTGTGAATTATTTTAAGTTTTTACGGCGTTCGGTCCTGGCCTGGGAGTTCTACAGGAAGCTCAAGATTTTCCAAACAATGTTTGCACGTCATATAAGTCAAAGGCGCACAGATGCAGATGCCAATGTGTTTACTCAAAATACTCTTGCACAGCTTCTCACGTACAACCCGGATCAACATGACATTAATCTAGGAGTCTTCGTTAAAAGTCTTAGTGAGTCAGTTCGCAATGTAAAAGTACAACGTATACACTCTGGATACTAATTGTGTATTTGCAATTTCAACTCAAAAGATCTATTCATGATAGATGTGCAAAGAATTAAATAATATGAGAATGACAGAGATCATATCACTAGGCAGAGCGGCAGCTGGAAGGTGTAGCTTCCCGACAGTTTTAGAGATTTTGTCTTATTTTTTTCTAAGAAAAAGTTACAGTTGGTTTAAAAAGTGTATCTTTATTCTATGTTCATGTTAGTTTTGAATGCATTGAACACACACACACACACACACACACACACACATGTATTTTGAATTCAAAAGCAAACCTCTGCTTGTGGCCTCTGATCAGGCCAGTTAGTGGCACTCAGTATGGTCACATGCTTAATTTTGAGCTCCAATTACTTTAATTCTATCAAATAAGTAGTTGCATCAACTACAAATATGTCACTTTTCCTCAATATTATATCCATAACATTTTTAACATAATGAAAGTCTTAATTAAATTGAGCTTTCTCATGACTTACAGTGCATAATCTTTATTTACAGCTGTTTCAGTTCACAAAATCATACAAATACTCTACTATTTCAGAACTATGAACACCCACCCCCCCCTTGACTATTACACTGAATGACGTCATACTGAACAAACAAGTACATTACAGAGACCTTCAAAGCATGTCTGAGATGATTATGGACAAAGAATGAGGCCTACGTTAATGTGTGAGGCCAGATTTTTGTACCATAAATCCCTGTTCATCTTCAGTAGAGATATCAAAGGATGCCTACCTTGGCCCTGTTGGATCAAATCCTCCATGAAGAACCTACCATCATCAATCTCCATCACAGTCTAGTCTACTCTGGAAACCGCACACACTCCTAAACACTGAGGAGAGAACTGAGTGGCTGGCGTGTCTTTCAGGCTGCTAGCCTTTATTTCCTTACAGTGCCTGCAAAAGGGGGAATATTGGCAAGATCGAAGGTGGCAACGTCTAAATGTGATCATCAGGAGTACCAGAGTGAGTCGATTTCTGCCCCTCTGAGTAAGAGCGGGAAAGAGAGAAAGAGGGAGTGAGTGAAAGGGGGCGAGAAAAAGAGAGGGAACATGGAAGGGAAAAAGTAAATGGAAGCTAATTGGACTCAGATCTCCTGCTTCTGCCTCGTCATTTATCAGCCTGGGAATGGAAACTGGATGGGTCGTCTTAACCCAGCCTGCATTACTCACAGCGCTCCATCCGCCTGCCTCTCTGACTCATTTCGGTCACGCATTTGACCTGAGGGGTGTCCGAAAATGAAGAGATACATAAGGGAAGGCTTCCCAGTTTAGGCTGCTGTAGAAGAAGCTTTTTACTGAGATCTGTGGCCAGCAGATGGCAACATAAAGACATAGGAATGAATAAGGGGGGCTAGTTCACATGGAAACTTTCTGTTGACCTTTTACATTCAGTCGAATGGTCGTCAGCTTTGATTTCCTGGGTTTAGGGCTCTGATGGTTTAACAAACTGCACTCATCAACTACGACAAAGTGCAAGCGGATGCTAAAGGTGCTGCAGGATGGCCAGTTTTCAGGATGGCTTCTCTGGATGTTTAAAAAATAAATGAATATTCAAATATTTTTTGCATAGTCACTGCTTCATGTCCCAGGATAGGCTCCAAGTACCTGTTAGAGCTGTTAGAGAAAATGAGTCATTTTAGCGTGATAAATATGTTCTTGTAGGGTAATCACTAGGCCTCAACATCAGAGTCTACAGCTCTGAATGTTTTATAAAAAGCCCCAGACCTCAAATAGACCCAGACATATTCTTTTTGCAAAATTTAAATCAAAGCCAAGCCCCCCTCCTCACCAAAATGATTACACCTTTACTTCCTCATATATACTGTAAGTATATTGTTGTTTTCACATTTTTACTTCATGCATAGCACAGTATTTGCCACAGTCTCATCAAATGGAAAAAAGTAAATGGTCAAGGGCATCAAGATGAACAGCATGCATTAAAATTTCAGCGCCTCCAACTTTCAACAAGAAAAATGGATGTGGGGAAGTGCAGAAAACAACAGACCATTCCCTTTGGACTACTCTAAAGTAGTGGTCGCCAGCTCTATCCTTAAAACCTGCTTTCCTGCAAAGTTATGTTTTATCCTGTATGCTCCTAACATACTCCCCTGAATCCCCTAACACTAACGCACCTAATCCAGCCAGCCAACTGGTGGTAAATCTCCAGAACCAGGTTTGGTGACCATTGCTCAAGCATTTTTGGCTTGGTTAGATGGTGCATTACACATTATGCATTCTAAGAACTGCTTAATGAAGTTCCCAGTCTTTCCCAAAGAACTGTCTATATAGGGAGTTCAAAATGGGTTCTCCACTGACTGGTACCAGCTCGGTTCGGTTCTACTCTGTTCAATTTGGTTTCGGACCTCCAGTTTTCCACTACAACTGTTTGCTATAGCGACCAAACATTCTGAGCAGGTCGCTAGGTCTGTTATTATCTGGGCCTACAATTTTTGATCTTCTTGTGGCAGTAGCTTTGGTGATCTATCAGAGCCTGCTTGCTCTTCACCCTCAGGTCTACAAATGTTAGAGAATGGACCTTTCTCAGCCTGATCATCCGTTATTCTATTATGGTGGGTGCACGTGTGCGTATCCTGCACAGGGACAGTGGCACGATTTCTGAAGAAAAATTATGCGGGTAGACAATGCCAATGTGGCTGAAGTACCAGTAACAGTGCCTCCAGACAAATGTTTCCTTAACAAAACCCTTCGATTTCAGAGAACCATAACACTCACTGCCTTCTGGTTGGACAGCCCCAGTATCTCAGGGTGCATGCATTGGGGGTGTTTAGGCATTTGGGCCGCTGAAACACCATCTCGAAAAAGCAGCTCATAAACTGCCCACAAGTTCAGAAGTGGCGTAACCATTCGAGCCACGATATTGTCTGTAATACAGTGTAAAGTGACCATTCTGTCACACTGTATTACATTCAGTGTGAACATCACAAAATTCTTCCCCTGCATTTAACCCATTTAACCCATTCACCAAGTGAAGCAGCGGGCAGCCACGAACACAAAGGGAGCAGTGTGTGCGGACGGTACCTTGCTCAAGGGAACCTCAGAGCCCACAGCTTTCAGATCACAGGGCAAGCGCCCTAACCATAAGGCCACCAGCTGACCAGCTGACCAGGATGATGTTACTTCTATTGGCAGACTTGCTTGCCTTTGCTTCTAATTGCTTTTAAAAATGTACCAGAGAGTTCCTTTCTTCGCATTGTCCTTGTTTCCTACCCTACCTTGTTTTTCCCCATTTTGGCCAGAAAATGTTCCAAACAGGACCCAGTAACAATAGAATCAACAAAATGCTTCCTAGCCTGTTTCCTCTGGAAGTCAGAAAGCACAGATCTGGTGCATGTTACCTGAGGTGAGTCAGTGAAAAAGAACAGCAAGACCCGCAATCCCTCCCTACCGTTCAGGGAAAGAAATTATTCAAGCAAATGAGAGGAAACAGAGAGGGAGCGGTGTTGGGGATGAGAGTGCTATACAGTAATCCCCTACGAAAAGCGTTCCATGGGCACCCGCGTATGGTGAAAAAACGCGTAAAAATGCCTATTACAGTGTAAATCCTTAAAATGCCCCCAAATCTGCTCCCAGAACACTTTTAATTTCATTTTTAACTCAGTTTAATGCATTACAAAATTATTCCTCATGACTGCATGAGAGCATATTGTTTATACTAGTGCTCTTATGGCTTATATACAGTGATCCCACAGTTATGAGAACCGAACTCATAGTTTTAGGCGGAAATCCCCCCAATAACGCAGAAACTGCAAATATTCTCCGCCTTTTTTAGCATTTTTGTAGCAATAAATATACTTTTTCTGGTTGTTTTTAAACAAGGGGACCCGTTCACCTCGCCGTGGTGTCCCAATACTTTTGTCCCATGACCTTCCCAGTTGCATATCTTGGAGGGGTTTACCTTTACGTTTTCTTTAAGGGTAATGCGTTAAAATGAGCTTAAAATGACAGTGTTCTGGGAGCAGATTTGGGGGCATATTTAGGCTTCTTTTAAAACCACAACACAATAACACATTTTTTCACTATACGCGGGTGATCTTGAAACGTAATCCTGTGAAAAGCAGGGGATTTCTGTGTAGAAAGAGAAAATCCAGTGCAAGCTGAGTTTGAAATATAATCCACATGCAAACTTAAAAATGTAAAATTAAAATGCCATTAAGCAAATACTGGCCAATAATGATGGAGATGCATGCATTTTGTGAATAATATAGTATATTGTATGCATGCCAAATCATCTGAACTGTCAAAAGGTTTTATTCAGGCCCTCTTAAGGTTTAGGCAGCCAAAAAAAGACCCCTGAAGATGCAGTGCACTTTAAAACAAGGATCCTGGTGTTGTGACAGACACATTCTTCCACAAAAATAACAATAAATCACTTGATCGTACAGTGGAATCCAGTGTACATAACAAACACTGGAGATCAGATCAAGGCCTTCTCCAGTTAACCTCAGAGTAGCAACCATGGCAGGAGTGTCTTCAAACTTACTGCATTAGAAGTAAAAGCTGTGTCCTACTCTAAACACGCCATAAATTTACTGGGTTTCTATAACAGACTGTAAAAGACTCCACGGCCTTGAAAATAGAGCAGCAGGGATTTGTTTGAATTCACCAACTGGATCATATTTCACAGGAATATCGGCGCTAAAATTATGACACTGACAGTCAAAAAGATCTGCTCACATGCATGCATGTCACACAGTGATGGTTAGATGCTCTGAAAGTCTGGCCGCTCCTGGTTGTATTGACTGTTTGTTGTTATTTGAAATGAAAATAGTACACATCTTCTACAGGGAACACACATCTGCTCATTTAAGTGCACAGTTGTTTACCAAAATTAATATATTGGGGATAAAATGTGGTCTTTATATAACATTACTTTTTATATTCTATCATTTTTATCAGTGCATTGATGTAATTATATATAACATATTATATGATATGATCTTACATTATTATATTATAGAATTATGACTACAGAGATAAGAGTAGCGACGACTGGCTGATAACAAACCAGTCAATTTAACTAAAAAGGGAATGTCCAGTCCAGGCCACACCCAGGAGCTCTGAAATCAGACACTAGATGCCACAGTGAAGGTCAACATTTAAATACATAATGAGTAAATGGGGAAAGCTTCCCTACTGTCTGCCAGCTAAGCGAGGTCTTAGACATTAAGTCTAGAACTGAGTATGTGGTGAGGAATTGTGATGGGGGACTTCCAACTTTGGTGCCAGGACAAATCAAGCAGCAAATTCTGGACAGTAGACGAATGCCAGAGGAGAACTGGCTGGTCTTCACAAGAAGGCCAGTGTGTGTACTGTCACACACATAAAACACAAGGCGCCACAAACACTCTTCTGCCAACCATGATAAAGTGACAAAGAAGCTTTTGAAACATGAATGCCACGAGATGACCCAACATATCTAACAGAACCCTCGAGTGAAGATGAAACAATGCAAGCTGTATGCAAGTTGATGGCGACAGATCATGCAGACGATGAAGTAACGTGAAGATCTGAAACTGTTAAGTTTGTAAGTGACAGCAAAATGGAAAAAAGAAATGCAAAAAATAACAAAATACGAAGAAAACAGACAAAATCCAAAGCTTACACAGACATTTAAAATGAAAATCTAGTGCTACATGTGGCTGTTGGAAACAGATTTGTTGCTTATTTTGGCTCATTTGGTTCTTTAAAGAAGAATATTTAGAATTTGAGAATGTTTCCAATATGTGAAGGTACTTTAAACGTTCAAAACAGGGCTCTCAAGTCTCACGCAATGAGCGTGAGACACACGCAATGAGCGTGACACACACGCTTCTGACTGTCTTCACACGCTCACATGCCACACCTCCGATTTCTCACGCAGAATCTAGGCTGGCCATTGAACACCACCATCAACATTGGGTGCTTCTCTGTTATCCTGTTGCCTCGCAACAACCCCCCCCAGCGTTCGGCAAACCAAAACCGAAAGGCTTAAAGAAGCAACATTAGGCTAATGCTAATGCTAACATTCAGTCAACAACACTGGCATAACCATATCAGTAACCACCAATCAGTAACCTCCGATATGTACACGTCATCATTCAGTATCGATTCAGCACGGTTGGAACCTCGGCCAAGGTGGTACCAAGAATGGTCCTGGGTACCAGGGACCAGATTTTAGTGATGGAAAAGCAAAAAAAAGCAAGCAGAGCTGAACCAAACTCAGCTGGTATTGGTCAGTGGAAAACCTCCACTAGTCTCCTTGAGCCAGTTTAACCATCACCTTTTCTATAACTGACCAGTTGGTATCAAGCAGGGCTTCTTTCCAGTCAGGCCCTCAGCCAATGTGGAGGAAAAAACAGTTTTTGAATAACCTGGGCTGCACAATACTCAAGACAGTAATTATACCTAATATCTATTTTAGTATCTTAACCTAGCCCCCCTGCTTCTTTTTAAATGCATCATTTGAAACTCCTGTAAAAGAAAAGGTTGTAAAACCAAATAAATAGAACTATTTCTGAAAACTTGGGTTCATCCGCTTAATGAAGCCTGACTGCCACCCAGTACCGCTGAGCTCCACTGACATCTACAACCCGCCATACTGGATGATTAACATCAGTTATTAGGTGGTCATAGACATTGAAAGGCCACAGGCCTTCCCCAGGTGTCGTAACATACACACACATCTGGCTTAATGGAAACTTCAGCCCTGACCCTCTCTCTCTGAGGGGATACACACAATCCCCCCTCTGTTTCGCTGAGTTACTCATACAGTACTTAAATCAGAAAGCATGCAGCTCCACAAGCCAGAATGGAAAGAACTACAGAGTCTATGGCTGCTCCTTTTAAATGAAATATGTGAAAGAAAACTGGCTATGAAGGCAGCCTGGGTAGATCCACATACACATGCATGAGGGTCATTTAGTGTGTGTAGCTGTGACAGGGTGGTGCAGTTTCTTCTCCATTGTACTACATTATACTTACAGCATGACGGGGTGTTTCAGGTTGTCAAAGTACATTCTGCAGGAGCCTAAAGTTAACTTCACCCCAAGACTCTAGTGAAAGACCTAACACACCTCTTGACATACACTAATTGGCAAACGTTTGGAAACAACATTAACTTTGAAAAGATAGAAATGAAGAGGATCTAAAGAAGGACCCCAACAACTTATGATTATGAATTTGAGAACAAGATAGTATATTTATTGCCTAACCACACTAACCACTTAGTGTGATGCAAACCAACATGGGAAACTGCAACTAGTGTTCTCCTCCAAGCATGTTTAGCTGTCCCATGACATTACATTAGCGACAGCTTGAAAGATTTGATGGAAACAATTACCAGCATTTAGGCCCCACAATTGGTAGAATCGTGTGGCTGGGCTGCTCTTAGATAGAGGCTGGATTTGGACATGGCCAAATTAGGGCGAAAATGGGAAAAATGCTTAAAAAATGCGGTGTGTTTTTACAGCATTTCTCAATGAAGGGTTGTTACTTGAGGTGTGCGGTATTAATGTAAATGTCTGTTAAAGAGCTAAACTCCTACTGATTCTTCACACACAAGACTGGTGGAGAAAAATAAAAAATAAATGAGTGAAAGTGACTAGTATCAGCAAAGTGACAACATATATTAAACTAGATGAACAAATGTGTTAGAAATCGGTATAGTACAGGGATGTCTTGGAAGAGTTTGACCTTCTTTAGCACATTTTGTTTTCCAAAACAAAGGACAGTAAAATCACACATTGTGACACGGAAGAATAAATTAATGTATTAAGCAAAACAAAAAATAGTCAGGAAATGTTACTATAAAAAATGCTATAAATATATTTATTAGGCTACTATCTTGTACATAGTACATATGTAGTAAACATAGTAGGAAAATATTCAACATTTTACACTTTAAATTTGAATTGAGCGCCAGATTACAGCAGTGACCCATTGGTTACGGAGTTGCAATCAGAAGGTTGTGGGTTCAAATTCCAGGACTGCCAGTGGCACCACTCAGGTACGCTTGAGCAAGGTACCGTCCCCACACACTGCTGTGTTCCTGGCTGCCCATTGCTTCACTTGGTGAATGGGTTAAATGTAGAGAAAGAATTTCACTCACACATGACTATAAGGGATCACTTTACTTTTTTTCGAAATTTGTACAGAGGAACAATTGTTATTGTTAACAGAAAGTACTGCAAATAAAACACACTGTCCTCTGAAGCTGAGAACACACCCCCACCCACACACACACACACACACTCCCAAAAATGTGAGGAATTGTGTCCTCATCTCAGAAACCTCTAAATCATTTCCACACTTGCCACAAACAAGTATTCCTTTTACTGCTCAATCAATCAAGTCTATTAATAAATAATCAGGCATAAATCTCAACGCCCTCTTCCATAAGATGAATGTAATTAAAACCAGGTTTAAAGATCATTTCACAACTGCGTGAGAACACATGAAGCACTCTTTTGCTGCACTATCTATCAGTCCCTACTTCACCCTTCCATCAGCAGAAAAGGACCACAGATTTTTGGGTGGTGGACCATTCTCAGCCTAAGAGAGACACCAGTATGGTAGTGGCATGGTATTGTGTGACTTTAGTAGGAATGTAACAGATACAGCAGCATTGCTATGGGTTTTAAACACAGTTTCATTAGAAACTCGTCCTCTGTAGCATCTTCTAACAATTAATCTGTAGTGGGTTTCTGAGCTGCTCTTGGTTGGATATATTTGATTCGGGGGTCTATTCTGAACACTGAGGCGCCAGCACAACATAAACAAGTGGGTTAAAGAGATTATAAATCTTGAACTGCCAATAATCTATAAAATATAAACCTACCTGAGGAAAAATGTTCTGTGATTGAAGGCTCAGGCCCACCTAATGAATCAGGACCATCATATGTTACTGTCTATGAAAGGGCTCCAATCTTGCTGTTGGATTGAGTTCTATATCAGTTTCCCAACCTTTGCTTCCCACGGCCCATTCGAGTGACTGCAAAATCTCTAAAAATACCAAAAATATTTGGCAATTATCTGACTCCAGCCATTTATTCTTCATGGATAAATTCCAAATGAGCAAAAAGTACATGGACTTGCATGGACTAAGCTTGATGTAAATATGATGTTGTGTTTTTGGAAAGAATGATCACATATTTAAAGTTTGGTTAAATCTCTAATTAATATTTTGTAATAAAGATATTCAACCACTCCACCACAGTCTACTGGGGGGCCATGGCCCATGGGCTGAACCACTGGTCCATAAGAAAAGCTCTCTCCTGTAGTAACACGAACACAAAGAATTGATCGATTCTTAATTTAGAAGGTAGAATGTAAAGTACACGGCCCTCTGCATCAGCAGTACGTTTGGAAGCTACCTTCTAGTAATTGCAGTGTTAGCAAATACTACTTTGCAGACAAATGAGCTCAAAGAGGGTCTCCATAAATCTTGAAGCTTTCTGGGTGTGGTTAGAACAGTAAATTCTAAACAGACCTACTAGCTTGACTGAGAACTCCTGTCTAATTGCGATACTTCTCGAACTTGCTGTGGTGATAGGCAGCTATCTGCTTGTACCCAGGGGGGCAAACTTCAGCCAGCCATGTTTATGGAGGCCCACAAGCAGCATGCAGTCACATCTGCAAGCCATTGCCTGACTCTCAGGCTGATTTAGGACAGCAAACTAACGAGGTAAACAGAGGCATTATACGTCTCAATCCCTCAAACTAATAAATCACTCGGCTCTATTGAGCAATTCTCCTCTATTTTGCCATAAAAATGCATAAAAAGTCTCGCATGAATACTGAGATACAGTAGCAATCAAAACTTTGGGCACGTCTTATGGAATACATTTTATTTTGCTTTTATTTTGTTATTTATATATTTTCAGTATTTTCATATATGCACTTCACATTTACACAAAAAAAATCTTACTGGGTATTTTCAGACCGGCCCAAATGTACCATCGGCCCACCGTGGCATGGCCAGTCCAGCACTGCACATAATCTATTACATTTTGTACTTATAAATATACATTAAAAGCATAAATAAAATTATGTTTAAAGAGCTTGTAACTGATGTGTTCAGATGATGTTATTAAATATAAACATATGAAAACAGTACATAAATATACATCAAGTTTTAGATATTAATCCTGCAAAAACAACAAAGGTTTCAAGCAAATTACATAAAACAGTGTCATCATAAGATCAGAAGATTTCATGAACCAGTGGGAATCATGGTGGACATTAAGGAGCTTCCTAAGGGTGTTAGTGCCACATGATTAAACAACACTCAAATGGAAAAAAATAAGTCCAAGCAAAGGCCTAAAATTTCAAAAATAGAATACTTTGTCAATAATTCAGCTTTTCATGACTGGAGAATGAAAGATTACATGTATAATCCCAAGAACACCAGACCCACAATGAAGTATGAAGGTGGGAGAATCATGATATGAACCTGCTTCTGAACAGTGATGGGCCACTAACCATCATAAAGGAAAAATGAATGGAGCAATATACAGAATACCAGAGGTGGACCGTAACGAAGTAGATTTACTTGAGTACTGTACTTAAGTAAAGTTTTTGAGTATCTATACTTCACCTGAGTAGTATTTTTTTTTTAACTTATGACTTTCACTTCACTACATTTGAAAGACAAATATCGTACTTTTTATTTCACTACATTTCTATCAAGGGTCTCGTTACTCGTTACTTTTAATTCTAAAAGTGGATGTTTTTTCCTCCTTTTCTA
>JBBPDC010183388.1:0-15667 GCA_037974485.1 Hemigrammopetersius urotaenia | reverse complement strand
TAATGCTAACTGGTGGGGATTCTCCTTCCTTGTTGGTATTATAGCCATTTATGACTGAATGCTAACAAGCTGCTAACCTATCATCTAACAAATCATCATGTTGATGAAATAATCACCTAAATCATCTCCTCTTGATGCTGGCCACCTATGGTAACTTTGCCTACACCGTCAGTCGATCAGGTAATAGGATTCTACCACTTTCTACCACGCCCTGCGATCAGAAAGTCCAGGTTCGATTCCCAAGAGGCACAGCTGAGGTACCCTGAGCAAGGTACTGTCCCCACACACTGCTCCCCGGGCGCTGTGTTTCTGCTGCCCCCTGCTTCACTTGGTAAATGGTTGAATTTCGTGCTGTTCACACTGTATGCTGTGGTGTGTTCATGTATGACCGAATGATCACTTTCACTTCACTAAGTCAAAATGAAATCATACTCAGTAATTGTAATAACTTTCCAGACCAGGCAAAAAAACTGGAGATCTGCCTGTGCATCACTTGTGGGCTCTTCGGTTTAGCAGTGAAGGCAAAGTCCATTTCAAGCTCTCATTTGCAGAGGACTCTGCGTGGGCAGAACTGCCTCAGTGGGCACAGGTGCCAAATGAGCCAATGAAATTGATAATGTTTTCACAAGCTCTGCCAATCAAGGAGAGGAAGTTCCAGGACCTCCCGTCAATGAAACACGTCATACCTGTGGAGTGTCATCACTTCTTTGTCAGTTTGCCACATTCATAGTCATCTGATAAGAACCCAGCAAAGAAGAGCTGTAGGGAGTTGATGTTTAGTTAGTTTGTCAGTGTTTTATTGTTGACACAAACATTACTGGGAACACATTACTTGAAGGTGTTTACATAAGAGTGACATGAGCCTGTCATAAACATGAATATGCTTGTGTGTGTTTTGTGTGAGTAGATACAGTTTATAATTCAGGTGTAAATACGTAAGTATGCTTTATTTGAGCTGGTTAACTGGTTCATCCAAACTTCTTTCTGAATTGGCTAGTGTGATCTGATTTTTGCACTTTGGGTGCATTCACACCTGCATTGGGTCTTATCCAGATATAAGTCAGCTTTGCCATTACATGTCATGTCTTTGTCATCTTTATTGCCATTTATTTTCATCTCATAAATGAACTACAAATATAAACTAGAAATAAAATGTGTAATTAAATATACAGTATTCTCGGTTTAGTACAGTCCATCTAAAACTTCAGCAAATATTGCTCTAATATTGCTCTATATTTGCTAAGTGGAAAGTATACAGAAAACTGGAATGTAAATGTGTGCTTTATATGAACATATGAACAGCTGCAGTTCAATATAAATACACAGAAAATCTGAGACAGCATACAGTGCAATGTAACATTGATGTTACTGTGCAACTTCAAATTGGATACTGGCATATTTACACTGGATCAGATAAAGCGGTTTAAAAAAACAATCTGAAACTATGCGGACATTAAAACGTGCCTTAGGCTCTTAAAGTAGCTAGTTTACACACAATGCAGTTAAGATTAAATTAAAAAAATTAAATAAAAATTAAATTCTGGGTTAACAGTTGAAAAAAAAAATTAATTTGTACCTACTAACTCTGATTCAAATTCTATGAATTCATATTTTACATGAATTGACACGTATTTAGCAACAGTACTGATAAGGTAAAATAAGTATTGCAGTAATTTCAGTAAGTGTTGTGGAAAAGTGAAGGTTTGCTGTGCTCTAATATATCAGGTATTGGGGGAATATGGATTAAAATGGTATCCTTGCGTTCAGTTCAGCTCTGTTAAGCTCAGTTCCCACTGCACTGGATTAAACAAATCCCAAAATCCCATCGTTAAAGACTTGCCTGGAAGTAGGACTTCTTTTGCATTGTCAGGAGGAGTGAACTGGCCTCAGAATTGACTAAAGCAAACAAAAACAACAATAACAATAATAACAAATGAGCCACAACAAAAATGACTACAAAAACAAAACTACATTCAATGTATCAATAGTGGGTCTTTTCAACAAACACCTGAAAGCCGTAGTCACCCAAAAAGCTCAAATATTTTCAAACAAACAAGCCTGTCAGTGTAGACATAGTCCAGTAGTTTTTGCTTGTTGTCTGTAGTGGTGAGGTTTTGTTCAGTTTGTAAGCCATACGATGTCCTAAATCACATGGATTAGTTTGTTTGACTTTAATGAAGACGCTGGGAAATGTTTTGCCGATGTATTCTGATGGACCACAGCGACACAATGTGGGAAATTTGATTGATCTGAAAAACCACTGAATTATTTTGCAAACTGCAAACACTTAAGAAACGTGTAGAAACAAGAACCAGGTGGACTGAGGCTGAAAAGATCAGGTTCACCAGATAACGAGAGGTCGTTCTTTTTAAACCCTTCGACTTGGTGTCGGTACTTTCAAGTGTGAAATGCCATCTGCTGGTCATTATTAATACTGCACTGGAAGCACACTTATTACTATCCCACAATGTCAATCATGTTTTCACATATCCCATATTTCACGTTTTTCACATATCCCACACACAACACTTCCTAATTTTTTAGTTAGAAATAATCAAATCTTTACAATTTACCCATATTTTTGCTGCAGTTTCTACTCAGTTTCCAGTGCAGTTCTAAATGACGACCAGCAAATTTCCAATCGCAAGCTAAACATCATCTTGATTTCTGTGCTCTTCTCCAAACCACTAGAGCTGGGGCAGTTTGGGTCATCAGACAGTTGCTGGCTGTCTCAATAAGGTAAACTTTCACATCCAGTCTGCAAGGAAAAAGCATCAAGAAAGTGGTCCGTGCAATTGTGTATTGCCATCTGCTGGTTATTATTAGTACTGCACTGGAAGCTGAGCAGGAACGCTGACCTTACTGCAGCAATAACAGATAAATGCAAGTATTTTATTAGTGCTCATCCAAATGAGAAGGAATTGTGAGTAGAATAGAAAATTACCACAATGAGATAATGACACTGCTGAATGTGAGCTTGCCGTGCATTACTAATAATGACCAGCAGATGGCACTTCCTTCATGCTTTATTATGGAGAACAGCAGGATGGTAAGCAATAATGAGGAAGATGAAAAAATACAATGGAATATCTGTTGCAGATTGACAGGAGGGTGTGCAATAATGAGGAGGATAGAAAAAATACAATATCTGTTACCACAAATGGTATCAGCTTCAAGGGTTTCGTTAGAAACGTCACACTACCATCCTTCATCAGTGTCATGGTTGTGCTAAGAATAGTCCACTACCTGTATACAAATTTAACAGTAGCAGTCTTGTGGTCAGACACTAGCCAGTGATAAATGGCAATTAAGGACAACAAAAGCTATTTTTGTTCAACTATGCATTTCAGCTCTGCTAGGAATGATATCTCAGTCCTGGGTACCACTTGGTACTGCATGTCTCTAGAACTCTAAAATCCGGGAGCTCAGAGCATCAGACGGAGCCATTCTCCTAGCCAATGGTGGTCTTAATTAGGCAGATGTGTCATTGTGATGAATAACAGTTTATAATGCAAAAATGGTATTGTTTATACTATTTTTGGAGGCTGTAAATGTGTAAATGTAGGTTGCACAGCTACAATACTGACCCTTGACTAGGAACAGTGACAGTCCATGTGACCCATATCTCTCACTGAAACCAAAACTTCATAAATGTTTGGTGAATATACTGGTTCACCTATATTGAAATGTATTTTTCCATCTCTCTTGTTATTCCTTGCCATCCTGCTGGCTATCTTTTTGAATTAAACCCCACACTATCTATGACATTGATTGCCAGGCAACCGTAAGGGCTGTTTAGAACCACTGCAGAGAAATGCGGCCTTTGATTGGTGAACATTTTTTCAGATACAAATCAAGTATTAACGGTTTACGTCACACATAACGTCTTTGTGTTGTACCCTGGCCTTGCTAGTTTCAAGGTTTAGAGAGTGAGCAGCTTTTCAAATAATCTGCAGATGTTTTGCAGGCAATGTGAAAAAGCCAGAACTGCCTGTACAATATCTGAGGCTTTTTTGCCACCTACACATTTGTGCAGAGTTTTTTTTGTATTGTAGCTTAGATCTCAGCCTGGGAGGCATCATTAGAAACCTCATAAAGCTCAGTCTGAACCTTCTTTACACTCTTGATGTTCACTACGAGCTGAATTCTGATAACTCTTATCGCTGAGCTGGAATAAAGATGACTCAGCTCACAGGTGGAGTTACTGGAATTTGGATTTTATAATCGGAGAAGGCCGTCTTCCCCAGGGGAAGGAACCTTTGCATAATCAGTCACATCGATCTCCCAAGGCAAGGTGGGGCAGGCCATACCAATTACTGATCATCCGGCATTATGGCCCGGCAACTGTTCTGCCATTCCCCCATCATACCTCTTCATCATTCTAGCAGAGACTGCACAATTGCCTCATTTATTCCACCTAAAAGTAATTAAAATCAAGACCCTGTCAAAGTTAGACATAAACAACTTTGTGCAGGTCGGCAGTTTGGATCAAGTTTTCATCCCAGCTTCCCCCCTGTAATTTCATTTCGGAAAACAAAGAATATCATTTGATTACTTGTCACAGGCACATTTGTCGTGTACTAATGGACTCCGTAATGAAAACGTCATGTTATTACATCAGAACAGATACGATCTGATGAATGGACAACTAAATCAGACCATTTTTCTTGAGACCTAATCCACTTACCAAAACACAGACAGCTTTCATTTTTTAAGGCGCTCATTGTGTTTCAGTTAGCCGGACCTTAACCATAAACGTCTTCTAGCCTTTTCATGCCTGTTGTTCATATATACGGGAACAGTTTAGGTCAGTGGTTGAGAAAATGTGGAGGAAAAGATGGGCTACAGTGTGTAATTGTACACACACAGTACTGCGCAAAAGTCTTACGGCATGAATGCAAAGTGCTTGTACTGCTAGCAAAGTTAACACTAGAATAAATGCTAACAATAAAGTATAATAAAGTAAAGAGGATCATTTTTTTGGCTTGTAATAAAGTAGCTGATACGAGGAGAACAGGTTTCTCCTCAGTTCTTCTAGCCGTTGTTTGGATTTGTGAAACTCCATCAGCAGCTCCTGATTTAATTAAATGAAGTTTCTGATGGAAACTAAAGGTAATACTGAACTATACTGGAAGCAAGAAAAAAAGCACTGGGAATATTTGGAGGTAGTCAATTCCATCATTTAAGAAAATAATTGTAATTGTAAGAATTTGAGTCCTGTGAGCAGAGATCATTGCCTTGCTGGTGTGAGATTATCTATAGATTTTCTACAGCCCATTATCATACACAAATGTCCTTCAGTGTGCTTTACAGGAATGTTTTCTAACGAGCTGGTCGTTACGGAACGATCTTTGGAGTTAAATGAGGGAATTTGATCACTCTTGTTTGCCAGACAGTTTGTTTTGTTTTTTAAGAAAAATGTGGCGGCGCTATTTTTAATTCGCTCTTAGGAACTGAGCTGAAACGTACAAGAAATCTCATTAGTGCAACGCAACCTCAAATCATTTTGTGCCCACTCACTTCTCAGCTTTTTTCTGTATTCAATTAAACAGTGAATGCTTGCCAGTTCTGTTAGCCTTCAGATGAGGATGAATTAATATCCTCAGAGAAATCTCTCTCCCTCTCTCTGTCTCTCTCTCTCTCCACCATTTGCAAATACGTATGAGGAGTATGCACACAGAGTTAACTGACTAAATATTTGAAGGCTAATATGAAAACACATTTAACACCATGACCCTTCAATCTGAAGGCAGAGTGATTTGAAACCCCACTGTGAGTCCATGTTCTGAACTCCTGAAGGTGGTTATTCAGGTGATTCAGATGTTCTAGAACAGAGGTCCCCAACAGTGTTCTAGAACTGTGGATGTTATGTGTGTTCTGTTGTCGGCTCGTTGTTATGAAAATGCTGTTAATAAAGCTGCGAGTACACACTGGATTTACGTTTATTGTTGTATTTTAAAAATACCCCATTATTATATTTTTAAAACATCCCCAGTTTATGCGTATCATTGATTTGTATAAATACGTATATTTATCTGCCACTCCTTAAAGGCCGGGCTGTGAACATAGTTTCTGATATTAAACCGGTCCGTGACCAAATAAAGGTTGGGGACCACTGCTGTAGAACATTATAGCTGATTATATTAGCACTTAGAAATCAGTCTAAAACTTACATGCCCGCCGTTTGCTTCTCTTTCATTTGGTGCCGCTTGACCACTCTCCGGACCCCCAACCTCCAACTCTGGATTGGGAAATCTCCCATTTTTTTCCATTTGTTTCTAAGACCTAAAAAAAAGTGATACTTTTTTGTTGTTTAAGGGCCTTTGCATCTGCTGCCCTTTTTAAAACCACAGTGTTTTTATTATTATTATTATTACAAGCTTTTGATAATACCTGACATAGAAACACCAAACAAAGGTCAGCATGATGTCTGACAGCTCGAGCATCAACATAAACCAGAGGAACACATATAATTCATAATATAAATAATTTCTGGCCGAAAAAATATTCTTTACTCTCAAGAAAAAGATATTTTAGAGCAATGCCATTGAAGAACCACATCTAAAGAAACTTTCAGTTGTATGAAGTGTAAAGCGGTCCCATGGGAAACACATTTCAAAAAAGTTGCCTCTGCAACCATCTCCCTCAGAGACACAAACAGACAATGGTGCTTATCCACTGTCACAAAGAACCATGCTGTACTGCAAACAAATGTTTTTACATTACAAATAAAGTAACTCGTACCTCAGCTGCCCAACGGCAGGGCTAAAAATGGGCAACAGTTGTGCTGAACGCATGAATGCTCTTTGATTGGCCAAAAAATATTGTCTTCACAACAGACTGACTTGGAAAGCAACGAATTTTTCATTCTTTGTGTGAAAAAAATTGCAATGGAAATACAAGTTAACAACTGGGAAGTCAATGAAGCACTACTCTCTGTTTAGGCCAAAGATAATGTTCAGTGGGAGTTTTCTATGACTCTAACAAATGCATCTTTAATGCCGTGAGTAATGTGAGGGTGTACCAGAACATCGTTAGCAAGTTAGCTGGGTTAGGTTTTCATCACATGGCTAAACGATGCAGAGAAAGAATTAAAAAAACCAAACAAAACAATAAAAATAAATTACGAAAAAGGGAGTCTGACAGGAAACAATCTGCTAGTTTGACTCCAGGGATGTGGTTTGGTGATGATGACTGGCCATAAACTTTGGGAAGATGCATGATACAACTTCTGAACCCTCGCAGTACAGTTTAAGTACAGCATGGTTCCTGCATAACTGTGAAAAAGTGCCTTTAGTCTCTGGACTGAAAGAGGTTTGTAAAGCTACCATGCATCAACATGTTAGAGAAGAAATTATTTCAAAATAAATGTGACCTTGTTGAGAAAGCATTCCCTGACTAGTGAAATTGCTTGTCTTTGATTGGTCCAATAGCTGCTCCTGGACTCCAATTTCATCTATCATGCAGCATAAGATTCAACAGTGTCTGAAAACCCAGGGTCAGACTAAACTAAGCTTTAAGTTTTTATGTTCTATGAATCATTAAATGGTATACGACTAACTATTAAAGCTAATTCTTCAGTTCAGACCATTAATATGAAATGATCCAAAAACAAAACTAAATGATCAAAAACAACAATCATTTGTGCTAGCATCTCTATGCCATTCTGTTAGTGTGGTAGCACTAGAGTAACTGCATTGCCTGTGAGCGTTTTTTTGAACCATTTGCATTAAACTCATAAAACTTGAACTAAAGCTTGATTAACTTGAATTATTTTGTGAAAGTCAAGCTTTATTTTATCCACAGCATAGGCATGTTATATATTATATATTTTATCTTGTATGTCTACAGTGACTCCTTCAGTAACGAGTCCTTGCTCTGAGCTGCTGCTATTTACTGATAGAAATGTAACGATCCTGCTGCTGCTCGTATTCACAGTCAATGAGCACCCAGAAGCAACATTTTCCCTCATAGTATCCATTGGAAACAAATGTTATTATTTAATTCCACTCTCTGCTCCAAATTAAATAAATGGTTTTGAATATACTTTTTCAATATTTTAAAATTCAATCAAATAAAAATGATCTAAAATTTACACTCAAATATATTTTAGTTGAGTGAAGTCATTTGGTCAAGGCCCTCAAGGCTCCTCTGTTTCCTCTACTGTGAAAAAATGTACATATTTTTAAAAATCTAAATTGTTCTGAATGCTACGAACAATTTCTTAGAATATTGTGAATCAGGTGGAAAAGCTGTGAGGTCACCAGTTGTTAGCAGGTGGTTTGAGTAATAGAGGTCAGACTAATCTCAGATAATTTAGATTAATAGAAGTGCCTCAGTGGAGCCAGGCGGATAAAGCTGACTGATAACCAGATGCAAGCACCTTTATCAACCACCTGTTATTGTACAATGACTCAAAGGTGTGTGTGTGAAAGGGCTTAGTGTTTGTTGTAACCATGAATGGTGTGGAAAGTGGATATGTGTGTTTGAACATTAGCATTTAACACCTCAGTGGATTTATCTTAGCTGTTGAAGAAGAAAGGCATTCCCAGCCTATTAAAACACTCATAAAGATAAAGGTCCCTGAATGGTTCTTAGCAATATAAGTATCGGTACTGTACAGTACAGTCTTGAGAACATTTTTAAAACCTGTTTAGCTGAGCAGTATATGCTTTTAAAAGCCAATATTACAATATATACACACAATATTACACATTCCCAAGCTAGGCACCGCTGAGGTACCCTGAGCTAGGTACCGTCCCCACACACTGCTCCCCGGGCGCCGTGTTCCTGGCTGCCCCCTGCTTCACTTGGTGAATGGGTTTAAATGCAAAGGGTTGAATTTCGTGCTGTTCACACTGTGTGCTATGGTGTGTTCACGTATAACTAATGGTCACTTTCACTAATATTATTACAGTAAATAAAGAAAAGTGACCCCTTATAGCCACGTGTGAACACACCACAGCACGACACAGTGAAAAATTATTTTCCTGTATTTAACCCATTCACCAAGAGAAGCTGTGGGCTGCCACCAATGAGAGCCGCCCAGGGAGCAGTGTGTAGGGATGATACCTTGCTCAAAGGTACTTCAGTAATGACACTAGCAGTGTTGAGATTTGAACCCACAACCTTCTGATTGCAGGGGCATTGCCATAACCTGTAGGCCACCAGCTGTCCCATAGTGTTTTTATGTATGTCTATGTGTTAATCATGCTTCGGAATGGAAGGCCAGTATTTCACTGTAGTCCTCAAAAAATACAAGAAATACTTGATACAGTCGTATGCCAGTTCATTCAAATTAAATCAGGAACTGCTGAGGGATCCATGCAAAGGCTGGTGGTGAAATCTGAAGACAAGCGTGTGTTCTTCTAAGACGTTCACTAGACTTCAAGTACTTTTTAAAAATACAACAAATCTTAATGTTTTTATCTTTTTTATTCAGACGAGTGGCTTTTAACACAGGAGCCTAAGACTTTTGCTCAGTGCTGTTTTACACAGGAATGCTATAACAATCAGTATAGACCCTTATCATCATGTTCCCTAAATTTCAGAAAGGTTTCTCATTTTTGGTTAAATGGTTCTTTAAAGGAAGAGATACCTTAAAGCAGGTACCTCCATGGGCAACCACTCCCCAAGGGTCCAAACCTATTGATCACGGAGAAAATTGCTTGTGCTACGACTACACAGACACACAGAGCCAAGAACAATATAAAATATAATATCATAATAAATGTCAAAACAAAATGCTGTGGCTGTTACGGCTGGTGGCCGTTAGAGGCCACTATTTTCTGTTTGTCACTGTCTTTTCTGTTCTGATTATGTTAGGGCTTTTATTTTGGAGTGTGTGTGGTTCCTGTGTTTCAGCTGTGTTTGTTTAGTTCTTGATTTCGTGACTATTTAAGTTCTGCTCATGGTGACAGTCACCATAGAAAAAAATATACAGTTACTGCTGAAGTATTAGGAACACAAATGGAGTTATTTATGTTCCAAACAAAAGACATAAGTAGAGATATTGGACATGATAATTCTTTGACATAAGTAGTGACACAAGTAGGGATACATCCCACCGTTTGAACACCATCACTCACACAAATTAATTTATTTAGTGCTGGACATGTTACCGTTTTATTATCGCTTTAACTCATTATTTACTTAATGCCGGCAGTTATTTATCCCGTGTTAATGCACTTTTTAAAAAATCCTCATTGATTTTTTGTGTCGTGTAAGTAAGCTGAGCGTGCAGCTCTACATCTCGGCTGGTTTTCACGGGGGTCAGGTGTCCTATTACTTTCGTCTATAATACATGGACCTTGGTTATTGGTTCTTGTCCATTTAAAGGGGTGTTTGCACTTGTCAATAAAAGACTGTAAAGAAAAGGGACCTGCGCCTGTGGCTCGATAAGCCTGCATATCGTGACAGATGGACAGACCCACTCCAGAGGTGCAGCAGGTTCCTCCCAGGAGCTCCAGGGCTCTTAAACCAGCCCTGAGGACACGGGCTCACATGACTGCATCAAGCATTCCGGCTGTCAGGCTGGCATCGAGGAACGTTCACCCTGGCGCTCCTTCGGTCCAAGCGCTGGTCCCCATGAAGGCTTCCAGGCCTGCACCCAAGAAACAGGGTCCCCAAGTCATGCAATATGCACTGAAACCGACGCCCATTCTAGCTACGTGAATGTGGGCTCACACACCATATTGAGCATTTCAGCCCTCAGGTACCAAGGGACGTTCTGGTGCTCTTTTGGTTCCAGTGCTGGCAGCCTGCTGGCACCAATGCCGGCTCCAAGGTTTAGAGACCCTGTAACTGCCCACATATTTACATTTACGGCATTTATCAGATGCTTTTATCCAAAGCGACTTCCATTCCTTAACTACAGGGGGCAGTCTCTCCCTGGAGCAACTTGGGGTTAAGGGTCTTGCTCAGGGACCCAGTGGTGGTATGCTGAAGGTAGGATTCGAACCTATGACCACTTGGTCCAAAGGCAAGTATCCTACCCACTGAGCCACCATCACCCACCCACACCAGCACAGAGGGTCCAGATCACACCCCTGTTCCAGTTCCTGTAGCTACAGCCTGCAACGCTCTCCGATTCCAGTCCGAGACCGTAGGCCACTGCCTCCCCCACACTGTCTAGAAGGGACCGGGTCCCCTGGCACGCCAGAATTGTGCCCTTGGTGGGGAGGGGGAAGGTGTGGACTCCCAGGAAATTTTTAGAGGGACGTGGAGGCTGCTGTTGTATATTGTGTACGTCTTAGACTTAGACTTAGAGTATATGTTCATGGGTCTTATTTCTGGGGATAAGCCATGGCTGTATTGTGATTAGATTTAAGTGATGGGCCTTGGTTAATGGTTTTTGTCTTTGTCATGTATGTATTGTTTGTGTGGTTGGTCCATCCTCATGCAACCCTCACTTCACCCATCCGTACGTGTTGGTTGTTTCTTGGTTTGTTTGGCCCTCATTTCCATTTTATTTGGATTTGTACTTGTCAGTAAAAGTCCGTAAAGAATAAAGACCTGCGTCTGAGCCTCGATATCTCCGCACATGGTGACAGGGCACTGCAGTACTTGACTATATTGTTTATTATTGGATAAGTTATAGCAGTCATGAATTTCATGAATGTTGTATCTTAGTTGATGCAGTAAAAATGTTTAAATATATTCCATACCTTCCATTGCTAGCAACTGTCATGGTTGAAGGCAGAATGAAGAGTGAAGAGCGATGTAGCGGCGGTTACTCCGGGTGATGCTCCACAGTTGGCGGCACCTGTGGACCAACTGTTGGGCGGATGGCACGTCAACCTCCAGCTCCTGATGGTCAAACATCGGAGGTTGGAAGCCATGACAAACCTCGAAAGGACTGAGGCCAGTGGCAGATGAGGTGAGTAGGTTGTGAGCCCAAATGAGGTAGTCCGCCCCGGAGCGCTGACGGCCTGCCACGAAACACTGTAGGAAGTGCTCCAGTTGTTGGTTGTTCTGCTCTGTCTGACCATTAGTCTGAGGGTGGTATCCTGACGAGAGACTAGTGGTGGCTTGGATCAGATGGCAGAAGGCCTTCCAGTACTTTGCCATGATCTGGGGCCCTCTGTCCAAGACGATGTCCTTGGGGAACCCATGCAAATGGACTACCTTCTCGATAAGGATCTCCGCAGTTTCCTTAGCAGAGGGGAGTCTGGATAGGGCCACCAGGTGGACAGCCTTGGAGAACCGGTCGACGATGGTGAGCATAGTGTTCAGCCCAGTGACGAAGTCCAATGCAATATGAGACCAAGGGCGCCGCGGAACTGGAAGTGGTTGGAGCTCCCCAACAGCGGAGGTGTTAGGAGTCTTGACTCTGGCGCATGTGGAGCAGGCTTGTACAAACCCCTGCACATCCTTGGCCATGGAAGGCCACCAAAAGGCGCGGTTCAGGAGAGTGAGGGTACGATGTCTTAAAGTTGAATTGTTCGAAGAACAAAGCCCACCGTGCCTGCCTGGGGTTGTAAATCTTGGCTTGACGGAGAGTAGTGAGGTTCTGGTGGTCTGTCCAGACGGTGAATGGGTCACTGCCGCCCTGGAGTCAATGATGCCATTCCTCCAGGGCCCACTTGATGGCAAGCAACTCACGGTCCCCCACCCCGTACTGTCGCTGCGTGGGATTGAATTTCCTGGAGAAGAAACAACATGGGTGTTGTATCCTGTCTGGACCTTGCTGTGAGAGGATCGCTCCTACACCCACATCGGAGGCGTCCACCTCAACAACAAATGGTCGCTCCTGGTCCGGATGACTGAGAACTGGTGCGATGGTGAAGAATTGGCAAAGACGGTGAAAGGCGAAGATGGCTTCTTGGTTGAGACGAAACGGTCCGGTCTTGGGTTTGGTGAGGGCAGTAAGAGGTGCCGCAACCGAACTGAAGCCCTGGATAAACCACCGATAGAAATTGCCGAACCCCAGAAAACGTTGCAGCTGTTTAAGCGATGTGGGTAGGGGCCATGATCACGCAGGGATGGAGGCCCCCGTCTTTCTTTTTTATGAAGAAGAACCCCGCGGCCACGGGCAATTTGGAGGGGCGGAGGGTACCCTGACGGAGCCCCTCAGAGATGTATTCATCCATCGCCCGCTGTTCTTCTTTGGTGAGTGAGTAAAGGTGGCCGGGGGCGGTACCGAACCTGGCAGGAGCTCGATCGCCAGATCGTAGGGTCGATGAGGTGGCAGCTTGGTAGCTTCTTTCTTGCTAAGAAAGATCCCAGTACGGGACGGGAATGGCCTCCACGTCGACGTCGGAGGCCTCGGACTCCCCAGAGCACGTCCCAGCCGGCACCAGTATGCAGAGTTCACTGCAGGTCGGTCCCCACTAAAGAATCTTCTGGCGTGACCATGAGATGATGGGGTCGTGATGTGTCAGCCAGGTGTCAAAAAACTGGAGTGATTCGGTGTGCTGTTCGATGATCATAGTGACAGTTTCTGTGCGCAGGTGAGTAGGGCTGGTGGACAGAGGACGACCGTCAACGGCTGTGATTTTTACCAGCTGGGATAACACCTGTGTTGAGACCCAACTGGGAGGCATAAGCACGATCAATGAAGTTACCAGCCGCCCCTGAGTCAACGAAGGCGGAGGTTCTGATCAGTTTGTGTCCCAATTGGAGCATCACCTGAACGACAAGCCGGGAATAGGCCTTCGCGGAACCGTCTCTCCTTCTCTGTTGCCGTCAGGGAGGTGCGCCCTAACTGCATGGGTTCCCCGGCTCCGGATAAGTGGGCATCTGAGGCAGGTGGTGGAACCCGGTGAGCCGGAGCCGATGGGACGATGAAGGATGGTTCAGCAAGACAGGGCCGTGGACCGGGCTTCGGAGTGGAAGCAACTCACAGGCTTTTTGGGGGAGGTATATAAGGGGAGGGGCGGTGCTTAGCACTGTTCTTAGTTGGAGCTGTGTGCTAGTTGGAGCTGTGTGCTGTTAGTTAAAGCTGTGTGCTTTTGGGTTGAAGAATAAAGACAAAGAAAAATGGAAGAACCTGCCTTAGTGTCCCTCTTTTCCACGGCTCGCCACAGTATCATCAAATTGGTTAGCAGCAAGGAGGTTGTGGCTTAAATTCATATACTGAAGGTTGTAATAACCAGTGCGTTTTTTATGCTGTATATTTTACTTCTTTAGTAAAGCTGTTCTTCACTGAAGGAAAGAAAGGATGATTAACAGGAGTATTTCCAGCACCAGTGCCTTGATACACTTTCTTTATAATTGTATCTCAAATGCTTGTGTTATTTATGATCAGTAGCTCTTATGTTCTCTTCCTTTCTCTCGTCCTCTATTTTGATCCCACTCTTTTTCTCTCTCTCACTCTCCCCCACTCATTCTTTTTCATTTTCTCTCTCTCTCTCTCTCTCTCTCTCTTTCCCACTCTCTCTCTCTCTTATTCTCTCTCTTTTTCACTGTTGCATTGTTGCTCGATCCACCCACTTACCTGCTTTTCTTTCCATCTAATAACGTCATACAAAACTTTCTTCTTCTCTCCTTCTCTTTAGCTGCCAGACTTTCTGGTCTCTTAGCAACATGACTCATTTCCTTTGAGACTGACGAGGCAGATGAAGTCGGGTGGCTGGGATGTGTGCGTATGTGGCTTTGGGGTGCTGCTTATTAAAAGTGTGTATTTGTGGACGTGCATGTGTGTAATGATGGCTTCTTCATTCTATTGTAATTATCACATTAGTATCGAAGTGGTGTAATAAATGCATCACACACTCTGCATGCGCACACACACACACACACATAAGCAGCAATAGAGAGAGAGAGGTATGAACACATATACATACAGACAGATGGATATATAGACCAACACATGGATGGATGGATGGATGGATGGATGGATGGATGGATGGATAGATTTAAGAATTTAGGGAGCCTCTATGTAGAAAGTATCTTTTACAAAAATTGTAATTACTATGATGGGAAAAAAATTAATATATATGCATTGTTGTTAAAGATATGGATCCTCTGATGAAGTGCAAATGAGTGTAGGTCTGTCTGAGTCCTGGACCATTCCATCGCAATTAACCCTGAGATAGTGTCCTTCTGAAGGGCTCAGTGTTTTTTAACATAGCCGTGTCATGGGATGCCACCTTTGCCAGTTTGTGAAATTTCTGCCCCACTAGATGTGCCCTGGTCAACTTTAAGTGTCATTACTGTGAACCAGAAGTGTCTAGAAGTAACAGCGTCTCATATGTGAGGATGAGGCTGCTTCTGGAAACAACATCAGCTCAAGTGTGTCGAGGGCAGTACAGTTAGGGATGGGTATCGTTAAGGTTTTAACGGTATTACTACTTCTATCGATACCACTTATTGGTTCGGTACTTTAACGGTATTCTTATCGGTACTTTTTGTTGTGTTTTTTAATTAAAAAACCAAAACAAATTGAGAACAGAAATAACACTTCGTTTTTAAAATGTAAAATAATTATCTATAGCTTAGCAAACACCAATGTTTGAGCAAATATCTATTACACAAACAAAATGTTAAGGTATAATTTTTTCAATTTGGTATTACAGAAGCAAATCCTAACTGAATTTAGGAATCCTATCTTATCTCGAGTTAGGAATACTAAATAAGCGATCTAACGCTGATGATCCACTTTTATGTCTGTTACCTAGCAACTAATGCAACACATGATCTCACGAAGTCACTGTTACCTGCTGCC
>JBBPDC010183353.1:0-15671 GCA_037974485.1 Hemigrammopetersius urotaenia | reverse complement strand
ATGGATGGATGGATGGATGGATGGATGGATGGATGGATGGATGGATGGATGGATGGATGGATGGATGGATGGATATACTTTATTCATCCCCATGGGGAAATTCCAAGAGTTTGCAGCGCCTTCAATGTAAGATATACAATACATGAGGAAAGATATAGAGGAGAAAAAGAGCCCCTCCCAAACTGTCCTTCAGGGGGGCAGTTTGGGAAAAAGGGGAAAAAAAACACCTCAGCAACACATAAGCACATAAACACATAAGACATGACTAAAAGTGAGGGGATAGTCCGAAGTAGGCAAAAGTCCGGTCCTGCTGCCGAAAAGGCGCTGTTGCAGACCCGCCTCCCAGAGAAAAAACGTACAGTGAAGGCGGGGGTGATTTCAGAGCGTCTGCTTATCTTGCTTTCTGGGGAGGAGGAAAAGGCTTCTGAACCAGACAACACACCTGACTGTGTGCTCAGATGACCGGATGCTTGCACAAACATCTTTAGTAGCTCTCTGAATGACAGTGTGCTTTAAAACCACTAACATCATCCATGTGCCCAAGAAGTCTTGCCTCAACAGCTGCCCTCCCATCGCACTCACACCCATCAACATGAAGTGCTTCTTGATGTCCATCACAATGCACAAGAAGACCCAGACACACCTCTCAATGGACCCCCTAAGGTTGCATATCTACTGTTTAAAGGGTGATCCCATCACTACCACTCTTCATAGACTTTAGTTCAGTATTAAACACTATTAATCCTTAGAAAAGCAAAATTGTATGGTGCTGAACGCCTCCCTCTACAACTGGATCCTGGATACTTCAGTCAGTCAGGATCTGGGTGAGCACCAGGGTGTCCCAGGGCTGTGTGTTTAGTCTACTGATGATGCACAACTGTGTGGCAATGCAGACATCCACATCATCATGTTCTCTAATGATGCAGCTGTGGTGGGATTGACCAGTGGGAATGAAGAGGCAGCATACAGAGATGTGTTACGGGGCCTTAGAGCGGATAGTGAGGCCAGTTGAAAAGATCATTGGGGTCTGTCACTGACATCTACACCCCTGCATTATGGATTACACCACTCACCCCGGCCACACTCTCCTCTCAGCTGGTAAAAGATTCCATAGCATACAGGCCTTCACTGCTGGGATGGGAAACAATTTCTTCCCCCAGACCATCAGACTCCTCAACCAGAACTAAATCTTATATAACAGTCTTACAAAACTGTCCATACATCACACAAACACACACCTGAACTGAACCGATTCACCCCCTGAACTCAGTATTCTTTCTCCTAAATATACATACACACATACACCCCTGAAATGCCACAACTAAGAAACTACCACTATCACCACTCCCTTATTTATCTACCATTAGGTTTTTTATATTGTTGTGCTGTGCGTAAAACTAATTATTAATTTTGTATGAATATACCACTATTTAAGCATCTACTTGACAACATAGTAAAAGTCAAAAGGTTTGAGACACGGAGAAAGAGAAACATGGCATGTTTAAATTAATCACTGTTATCATTCATAAGCTGCATTTAAACACAAACAGTGCTTCTCAACTTCTGGGGCCAGGGCTAATAGATTACTAAACACTATAAGATTGTGAAACTGAATATTAATATAGTGCATGCTTTACTTTATATGATTATAATTGCCTGTAGTCTATTTTAATGCATCAAAATCGACGCAGATAAATCACCACCATGACACTGATACATTCATCAACCCAAACAGAGCATTTCAGAGCAAACGGCCAGGCTGGTTCAAACTGGACCCTGGGGTGTCCCTCTCCCGAGTGGCCGCACTCTTGCTGCATCTGCACAGGGTCACCAGTGAAAGACAGAGGCAAGTATTTCAAAACAAGTTCCCTCCCCTTTCTCCCAGAATGCAGTCTGCCAGCCAGCGGAGTCGGCGGGGCACAGCAACAGCCTGCAAACCAACATGCACACTTCCCAAAAACAGTCCAGAGATAAGAAGACACTGTTACTGTAGCACGACAGCAACAATGCTTGTGTCTATAATCACATGCGATGTGCGATGAAGTTGTCAAACCAAGAATGTGAGACATTTTGTGTGTTTATATTGGCCTACTCTACACCCTACTCTAACTTCAAGGGTGTTGAAGGTAAGCTAAAGCTTTTGATCAAAACTCAGAGAATTTCTCATGTGTGGACTCCATGCTAAAAGGGCAGGTTATGTTACTGCTTCATTATTCTGAATGTAAAGGCTATTACTTCATTACTTCTATTATTTCAGCCTCTCATCAGCTGGCTAAAGAGTAATAGAGTAGCTTGGGTTGACTTATGCGCATAAGTCACGTGAAAACTTACTTCATCGCCCACCAGGGCTTACAGCGGCTGCTGATCGTCCTTCTGAAGTTTGGTCAAACAGCTGCCTCTTTCTGTACCTGTGTAGGTGGATCCACTGAAAACTAAATTACGCAGCTTTTGGACCATCGGTGGTGCTGTGTTCAGAAGACTGGTCACTTCACCAGTTGAGTGCTCCCCTTTAATCTGCATCAGCAGCATTTAATAAAGAAGCTTAATTATGATGTTTTCTTTTCCGCTCACGCGTTTTTTTCCCTTTTCTGCTTCAGTAAACAAGCCCAGGCAACAGTAACCACAGTAACAGGCATTAGAGCTCTGATGCAGAGAGGTACTCCCAAATAGAAAGTGAAGCTCTTTAGTCACGGGTGCTGGTCGCCCACAGAACAAAATCTATTAAAGCAGAACGGGAAGTTTGGGATTTTGAACAACATTCCACTGGGATTCTGCATTTCCCTTCAAAGTTGCCCAAGGATGCCGATACATAAGAGAAAAGTATGTAATTATGGGCATGCATTAAAATTTCCTTCGGCCCCCCGTGTCGCTTTTTTGGGGGGGGGGGGAGCCTTAGACTGACTTGCCCACGGCTGCAGTGTCGATGGAGCAGAAACTTTGATTAAAGGAATACTTCAGAGAATGCAATTTTCTCCACACTCCACATAAAATGGAACAGTCAAGATTTGTTTGGTGTTTGAAGTTTGCTTCTTTGCTTTTGCACCAGAGCACCAAGTAAACAGACAAAGGCTGTTGTGTATTTTTCTAGATAACAGCATGTCATGCAGTGTCAGAAATCAGGTAATTTTGAGATTACTAAACAATTCAGTCAGGTGTGATGATTAAAGCATAGTTTAGACAGTGTTTATAACCTCCAGTTAACCAAAAAAGCACAAACAGTGGGCAACAGACAGGTCTTACATGATTGGCAGTGTACGTTTGTTTTTGACACAGTTGTCACAAGTGCTCAAAAAACGATATGCTCACATAAGTACTCACATAAGTAATCTGTGTAATTATACGTGACATGAAACAACATGCAATCACACATTTTCCACAGTATAATGTGATTTTCCCCCAACATGTAAATAAAAACTAACATGTAAAGCAGGCAAAACCGTCTGCTTATGCTTTCAGTAAGGGTTATTTAAAACTACTTCACGAAATCAGGAATACCTCACTGTGTTGATAAAAATGTGTTTGGTTTGATCCAATTCGTGATGTATTTGTACACGACACCAATGGCATCTCGTCCCATTCTCCCTTCCCAAGGCCTTTGGCCCGGAGAACTACTTCAACTGCTAAACCAGTTTTCACAACAACATTCTAAAAGAAGAATCTCTACTCGACACCATAGTTTCCATCATGGAGAACCAAGCTCTAGATATCAAGCTGTGCTGCTTATTATACTATCTGACAGCTGACACTTGGGTGTGGTGGTTTAAACGACAGACATGTTTGATGCGGCCTAAATTTTTCTCGCCCCCTTCCCTTCTGAACTGAAGTAATCTCCAATATGAACCCCCAATATAAAATTGTACCTCCATGTTGAAACCAGGGCCACTTTTTTATAGTTGAGGAATGCGTTCCTTAAAAGGGAAACTGAGTTATCATTTCTTGCACTCATACTATCATTTGAAGATGCAATTCTGCTCCACAAAGGGTGTGCTACAGTAGCCTTCCACAGACTCTTGTACTGCTAATGTCTTGTGGAGCCTATGCCTCGACAGATCAAAGCTGTATTGGTGGCACAGGGGGATCGACACAAAATCTTATTGATCTCCACATAATACAACATGTGAACAGCAGTACTGGTTCAAAGGCACCTCAGTGGTGCCACTAGCAATCCTGGGATTAGAACCCATGGCCTTCTGATCACAGGGGCAAACTCCTAGGCCACTAGCTGCCCCAACACTGTATTGAAAAATAATAACACCCAGTCTTGAGTAGGTCTGCCCAAACTTTTGCCTGGTACTTAACACACTTATTCAGAGCAGCCCCTCACAACAAGGCAGAGGGACAAAGCAATATATAGAATGTTTATTATTTACATAATTAAGCAACCCATTTTTTGTTGATACATGTTCTCAACAGACAGTATAATATGCCAGAGGGTGTGTGTTGTGGTATCACGCTGGAGTGAAACGAGTTTATTGGGGTCAGGGAACAATGTCATCATCTCGTCATCCGTAATATCATAATGCCAGAGCCCAACCGTGGAAAGTGTATAGCGTTCTGTTTGGCCTCGGGATTAGCATACATCTAATCCAAACTGTAATAAATGAAAACGTTTATCTCTGGGGCACTAACCCCGTAAGCCAGGAAGGTCGAGCCATGACATTATGTTTACAAAAAATTCTTCGAGGTGAAAATCTGCTTCTGTTGAAACTGGCAACGTTACAGAGCTAGTTTTTGTTTTGCACCACTGGGGTATTATGAGAGATGCTGACTCAACGACTTTAATCATAATTGTATTAAAATGGTTATATTTATCTTAATGCAGGGGCTTTGGAAGCATTTTTCATTAGTGGATTAATTCATTAGCATTTTTCAAAAGTGCACTCTGTATCAGTTCAAAACGGAACACGTCTTTTATCGTTCAAATACGGAACAATTCTGTATTTCATTGGCAATGCTATTTATGGCGAAATGATGGAAACAGAGGAAATACACGAAAAAAAACAATTTTGGGTATTTGTCAGTTTTGCTGTATTGAAATGCAATGACAATACAATACTGTAATTCATACACACACACACATACATTGTGTATATATATATATATATATACATACATACACATATATATGTGTGTGTGTGTGTGTGTGTGTGTGTGTGTACATTTCCATCTCAGCTGTTGCTTAAGTCAATTAAAGTCAATTAAAGTTACAATAACACACGGCAAATTAAAAATGACATACATAATTACACACTCAAAGCTTTAATGCAAACGCTTTTCTTTCACAAGGGAATGTATATTTGAATGTCTCATATTGGCTTCTCTCATTGTGGTAAACAGAAGCTAAAAAAAGTTTTTTAATTAAGTTGTTTTAATTAAATACTCTCCTGTGCGTCTTGTTTTTCCCAATAAAGTATTTTTGGAAATGTTTGCAGAGATATATGTGAGTTTACATTGCTTAATTAAAGCTATTTTTATAAGTGGCAATTTTCTCTCCCCTAATTATCAAACTAATATATTAGGCAGATATATTGAACACCAAGGCAACAAATAGTGACACCTCTATGCAAGTCTAAACTAGCTTTACAAGTTAATTTACCTGTAAAACTAATTAGTAGCACACGACACGGTGGCCACATTTTACATTTTGACAGCAACAGCATCAAACCTCTAAATGCAACAAAAAATTTACCCACTGTGCCACACTGTCTAAGAATAAAATATAACAAACCGGGCACTATGCAACACATTAACCAAAGGAGTGCAAGACCACACATATCACCACCCCGTTTGTTTGACTACGGTCTGACTAACTGCATTAGAGGCTATGCTTCATTAGTCGCCTAAACACAATCTCCCTATAAGACACTGCGGACCAACTTCGGCTATAATCACTCTATCATTAATTATTAGTACAAGGGAGGGTTCGAAGCAGATGATCTAGTGCATAAGCTCCAGTCTATCCTCCCCGGCATGGTGTACCTGCCAAGCAGGCACTCAGTCAGAGGCAGTGCACTCCCCCGCTAGGTTGTGGTACGGTATTAATAACCCTTGGCTGGGAGATTGCACTGCTTGCCTGCTCGTAACCCTAGCAGGATATTATGTCACAGTACAACCAAGGAGGATCAACGCCTCTATCGTCTAGCAGGGTAACAGTCTGAGACCACATATGCCCACACACACACACACACACACACAGAGAGGGAGAGAAATCCCCCTCTGAGTGCTACTGTGGCTTCCATTCATTACACTGAAATGGGAATGCCTGTTGAGCGTACATCCGACAAAGATTGAAGCTTGAGCCTCTACTAGGTATAATACTGAGATCAGTTAAGATATGGGTTTGTCAGTGTATATTCATCACAGCACAGTCTTCCTTGCATGGTATAAGACTAGCATATACATAGTCTTCGTCTAAGGGGTGAACTAACTGATGTAATATTTGTACAAAAGTAAAACTGTTACATTGTACAGCTAAAAATGTATATATAAAAAAGTATATAAAAGAAAAGTATTTATGAGTACTATATATATATCACCATAGAACCGTCATAAAATATATGACTGCCTAACAACTACATGCATTATGCACTACGTGAAGCCAGTTTTTATTACTATAATTCAAGAGTACTCTTTGAAATCTAGTAGCAAGTTGTCGAGATATTCTTGTGAGCTACCTGCCACTACACACCATTTTAGAGCGATGGTTTGTGGTCAGTTAGTATCTAAGTGAAGTGAGCATTTGTGAGTGCTTAGTGTGTTCGCCCTGCACTCAGGAAGTCGTGGGTTCAATTCCCAAGACAGCTAAGCACCTCTGAGGTACCCTGAGCAAGGTACCGTCCCCACACACTGATCCCTGGGTGCCGCTTCGCTTGGTGAATGGGAGAGGGAGACTTTGAGCTGTTCACACTGTGCTGTGGTGTGGATGCCAAACACAAACTGGGTAACTGATGACTTTTGGGGTAAAGAGAAAACTGTGTAAATTTGATTATTGGATCAATCTTTCCTTGTAGTGACACTACTACAAAATAGCACCTATACCAGTTCCACATGCTGGATGAAGGGTCTGTCAGAGTGTGGTACCTTGATGCAGGTGGAGAGTCTCGTTGTTGCAGAAGTCGGTGAAGCAGCAGTTGCGTTTAGAGACGTTCCTGGAGCCGTAGCAGAACACCTGGCCCTTCAGCTCGCTGGGAGAGAGGCATGACTTCACAGCCTCTTCTTTCCCATTAATCAGCATCACTGAGTTCCAGCATGCACCCTCAGCCTCGGTTTCGCAGGTGTGATTCGCACACAGCTGACACACACACTTAAGAGCTGCAACAACACAAAGATAACAGACTTATTTAGTGGAAGATATTTTACTATTCAGTTACTCCATAATACAGTCATATAGAAAAGTCAAGCTGCCTTTTCTTATTTACTAAGTGAAAAGTAGAACATATCCTCTACAGGAAATAAAAAAAATAATATAATATTTTCTGCCATGTTTGTGCACAGCTTCTATTTACTCTGGCTGCTCTTATTTTCTATTATTTTCACTTAGAATATAAGCAAAACATGAACTTAGATTAGGGGTGCACAAACCTGAGTGTTATCAGAACCAGTCCCTCCCCTGGAATAACAGACTTCGGAATAATTTTTTATCACATAATTTTTATATCCATCTTATTATGCATTCCATTTTATTATAAAATTACTTTATAATTGTTATTTTTTATGTATCTATGTTATAAAAAATTTAATCAATCATCTGTTTATCATCCTGGAATACATTTAAAGGTTTTATTTTTTAAATGCATTGTTTACAGATTTCTTAACATATTTGTGCAAACCCTTTATCATCTGAATGGGATTTTCAAGCATTCAAAATATTCACAGATTTCATTTTAAAATGCATGTAACCGTTTTGATTATGTGAAATATTCCATACAAAACTGTAAATACAACCTTTTTTGTAATTTTGTTCACAGAATTTGAATGTCCCGATCTATTTTAACTGTAAAAGAAATCGTTACCCATTACCCCCGTTAATGACAAACACTCGGATACACCCATTGATCTCTGTTCCATGTGGCCAATAGCATCAGACTTGATTTCCCAAAATGTTTGCAGCACTAAAATCACCATAAGATGTTTGAGTACCATTCTTAATGCTCTGTTCACTTATGAAATTCATGCTGGTTCTGATTTTGAAAAATGAGTTGTTAACCACATTTTGAAATCTGTTTTCCAAATCCAAACAAACTTTCTCTCCTGCTTTCAGGTCCAGGCATAATGCCAAACTCTGGCCAAAATGCTGCGAACACACAGCACCCTGCAACAAACCTCACTCTTAAAAAAAACACCTTCCATTCTACTTACACTACACCACAACTAACAGCCATAAATAGACACCATCACGACAGGAATAATCCTTTTAACTTCTATTTTCCTTAACTATCCAGTGGACAGTAGCTCCTTGAGCGGAGGTTTTTTAGGTTACGTAACTGGGTCCATGCTCTTAGACTGCAGGGGAAAGCTGTGTAATACAGATTAAGCTAACACCGTGCTAATCTCAAGCTGCTCTCAGTGCACCTTTCCCGCTTTCACAGGCAGTGCTGGCCATGCTCTTCTTTCGGAAGAATCTGGAAAAACAGGTAGAATGTCATGCTCTAGAAGACAAATGGTTTTTTTCCAGTTATCATTTAAAGTGTTCTCCCCACAAGTATATTCTCTAGTTCATTTATACTTCAGTTCAGACAGCTCAGTAGGACAGGGGGTAACATGTAAGGGTGGAGCACAAAATAGACAAAGAAAGGTCATCAAGCCTCAACAAGGTGTGATCTAATAAACACCATTCGGTCCAGACTTTCATGGCGGTACAGTGTTCTAATCCCTACGAGTAGTCTAAGCCAGCTCAGTCTGGTTCAGATGATCTGTTTCAACTAGAAAAAATGTACTCATGCAATGCAAAAAATGTTGTGTTCCAAATATTTGTATGCATTTTTTCATTCACATCAGGTTCAACTCACAGGCAGGAGTTACAGAATGACTGAACTGAGCTAAAACATCATCTGGATATAAATAAACTATCTAAACATCAATATGAATCAATCTTTTATGTCAAAATTCCATTTTAGAAAGGTAATCAATTAGACAGTTTTATTTTTGAAATGTTTAGATTTTGTGCAGCATTCCTACATTCCTATCAAGCACACAAATTCCCAAATGGAACAACTGGCCTAAAAGTCTGTCTGGCGGATGCCCCTCTCTGCTATTGTGTAGGGGCGTCCTGGCTAATGAGTGGAGCTGGTGATGTCTACATTGGGCATAAAAAATGTCCAGAAATATGTTTGTAATGCTCTGTAATGACAATCTGTATCCTTTTTAGTAGGGCTGGGCGATTAATCGAAAAATAATCGAAATCGACATTCAGAACCTATAATCGATCAAATTTTTCCAGGTCAATTATTTCGATTACTTTCCCTTTAAAAACACTGCCGCGTGTGGAGTCACGTGACCCCGCTCCGCTATGTTACGTTATTCCGCCGACATGTCGAGCACGGAGAGCTTAAACACTGAGACAACTGAGCAACTGGTCAGTGAACTATGAGGGCAAAAAAAATTAATAAATAAATAAAATAGTCGTTCATTAATCGTAATAGAGTTAAAATGTTCAATTAATCGAGATTTTGATTTTAGGCCAAATCGCCCAGCCCTACTTTTTAGAGGCATGCTTGTACTCTTGGCATATTTACTGTGCTCTTGCAAAAGTATCTAACAGCATATGTCCCATTGGCCATCAAAATGTTTTTTTTTTACATTCCAGCGGCAGGAAAGAGCCCAGAAATTCTGTGAACGTCAAGAAAAAGCCTTTTTACGTCACCCAGCTATTGCAAATGCCAGCAAAATCACCACCAGTACCTGACCTTTAAGATGAAATCAGCAAAGAGAAGCTGCCTCTCTTTCAGAAAATGGTGACTAGGAATCCGTGTGGAAAGTTCAGATGATTATGATGATTGGTGGTATCATTTATACCTATTAATCACCATAGAATGAAAAAACTTCTCTGCCAACTTAGCACATCTAGACTGCAATATTTGCCCACTCTTCTTTACAGAACTGTTCAAGCTTTGCCAAATTGGATGATGAACACTGGTAGACTGCAATGTGAGGAGGTGAGTCTTTTTTATACCTCCTGTCTAAACTGGGCTAAAATAACTTTGAAAACTGACTGGAAGATGAAATTTCCGATCAAATCTGATAAAAAAGTATAATTAAACTGTTTAGTAATATAAAATTAAATATTATCTGTGCAGTTTATACACATATAAAATGTCACATTCAATTTTATAACTCAATTTTCAACCCGTGAAGGAAAATTTAAAACATCGCTAGCTAAATAAAAACCGAGCACAGCTTCGTGGTTTTTGGTTGAATCATTAAATGGAAATCTATCATGGGATTGGACAGGCCCTAGGTGAGCTGACCCTAATGCACAGTAAAGCTGGTCCAACCTTGAAATAATTCCTATGGGGAAAATATAGGTTTGGGGGAGGAGCATGACTATGTCAGTTCAATATAGTTTCCTTGTTCCTGCTGTTTTCCAAAGCAGATTCCACTGGTATTGCCCTGTTGCATCAATGTGAAAAGCTTAGCCAGTGAATGAGATTTATGTGCCAGTGGCATGTGATTGATCTTTTTAAAGCCAGAATATTATGTTCTGTTTCCTTCATTTTGATTTATATTTATATAAATATGTTTAAAAAACAAAAAACAGTCTGTATATTTCACTTAACTGGTGGTGCTCCTCGTTTAGGTCACTCACTTTAGATTTGTGTCTCAGAAAATTTCAGATTTATATATTTTTAAAAATGTTTTTACTTACATCTATACTTATACTTGCTTGTACTCATTTCTTTATTTTATTTGGGTTTCAGGAAACATCCAGATTTTAATTTATAATTTAATTGTTTTAATGTTTGCACAGTCGGTACAGAAGCGGTTCAGGATGCATTTCACTGTGTGTTGTACTTGTACGACTGCATGTGACAAATAAAGAATCTTGAATCATTCTTGGCAGATCTACGAAACAGAGAGAATGATCTCTAGTATGAAACAGAAAAAGAGGTAGAAACATTACTGAAGCAATGTGCCAGGAGGACAAAACTATGGAGATAAGATGAACATCTGAACCTCACAAAATACAGACAAGATAAGACTGGTTTCTTAAATAAGGGTGCTTCCATGACCTAGTGAATCCCGAGATATGAATCCCACACAAAAATTATGGAAGATTTTGAAATTGAGAGTCAATCAGAGAGACTCCCAAGGGACCCCTCAAGGCATGAACTTGCTGAAAGATGCCACAGCCATTAGGGAATATTGTTGCCATAAAGGGGTGTACTTGGGCAGCAATAATGTATAGGAACAGAAGGTGCATTTTAAAATAACATTAACATTAATGCCAAGACCTGTAGTTTCCCAGCAGATCACTGCCAAGAGCATCACAATGCATTGCTTTCTTCCCTTAGTGCACACTGGTACCATCCCTTCTCCAGGTAAGAGACACATCCGGCCCTTCGCATCAGACCAGGCAATGTTCTTCCATTGTTCCATGGTCCAGTAATGATGCTCAAATGCCGACTGTAGGCACTATCAGTGGTGGACAGGGGTCAGCATGGGTACTCTGACTGGTCTGCGGCTGCATTTCTCCATAAACAGCATGTTGTGATGCACTATGTGTTCTGACACCCAGCTATCACAGCCAACATTTACTTCTTCATAACCATAGCTCTTCTGTGGGATTGGACCAGACTGACTAGCCTTCAATCCCCTCGTACTTTATGAGTCTTCAGCATCCGGTTTGTCATTTGTTGTCGTTCCATGCCCTACTACTTTTGGTAGGTACTGACCACCACACACTAGGAACACCCTGTTGTTTCGGAAATACTTTGACCCAGTTATCGTAACCTAGTCTTTCTCTTGCCCATTTTTTCTGCTTCCCACAGTTCGACTTCAGAAATTGTCTGTTCAGTTGCTGTCTAATCTTGCCCTTCTTGACAGGAGACACTCTAATGAGATAATCAATGTTATTCACCTCACCTGCCAGTGGTTTTAATGTTGTGGCCTACTGGTGTTTTTGTGTATTCATACGAACACATTATTTTTACTTTTTGTTAACTTGTACATCAAGAAAGTCAAGAAATGTGCGACTTGTTTCCCTTCCCTGCAAGCCTTCAGTAATGGTGTTACTACTGTGATTTACCGGATTAATTTCCTGTTGTATACTACAGAAAGCAGAGCATTACAGAACCCCCGGCCACTTTTCCATCCACCATGAAGATGTATTTCACATCAAATGCAATCCGACTGCCTGGCTGAAATTGCTTTTCCTATGAAGGTTTACTTGCAGAGTTAAGCTCATAAATTTGGTGCAGCTATGTGAGGTATGCTTCCCCAAACCAACAGCTTGAGCTGTTTGCTACTTTTTCCAACAACCAGTGGATCAGCGTACACTTTCTGTTCCACTTCGAATTAAAGCTCATGCTACAAAAAGGCTAAAGTTTAGTCTCTATCATTTATCACCGCTGAAATTTTTGGCATTTTTTTGCTTTGTTTTGAAGCCACAGCGAGACCATAAAGCACTGGGGTCTTTGATGTCTCCATGCCAACATTTCACACCTCTAAAACAAATCATTCCTCTGGCTGGACTCAAACAACCGAATCACATAAGATGAACTCCACACAGCTGCAGAATAAACACTTAATCTTAAAACATTTTAAAAAGCCAACCATTTTAGCACATGGGCCAGTCCACTTGTATTTTGCGTGTGTAGCATCGGTGAACTTTTTTCCAAAGAGGTACTGCCAAAAACACGCCAAGGCTAATGCAAGACTATGTCAAAGTTTACCACTGGGGAACATGATAAACATCCATACACTGTGTCCCCTGAGAACATCCTTGAGACCGCCAGCTGTAGCAATTTCGGACTGAACAGCTACAAATTTTGCAACAAATGTTGGTTGGTCTGAGTTCAGCTTGAGAAACAGATGCCTTGGGGGAAAACTGCAGGCTTTTTCATAGTATCCTTGACAATAAACACTTACAAATGGGCACAAGGTCAAGAAGCTTCTCAGGATTGCAGTGGATCCTCGGTTCACTAAGTTGGATTTCAAAGAGATATCATGCAACACAAAGGTTCGTCATGACCAGTCAAGTGAGCCTCGTGCAAAAAAACCCAATGCAAGACTGCAACCATTCACAACAACAGGTGCAGTTACACTAGAGTGTCCAGATTTATTGCCACCCTTCTGTAATATCTGTGAAAAATGGCTGATGAAAACCAAAGAGTGTTTATTATAGGCACACCCTCAGGACTAAGCATAACAGATTATAATCTATATTTAGCGCTTAGGTGCTTTTCTCTACACCCAAAGTTGATCTCCAATCAAACTCACCTTAAGCGGGGGTCTCAGTGTTTTGTTTTCTTTAACCGCACAACCCCATCGCAGTTAAAGTGGCATCTAGCAAACCGCAAGTGATTTTACTAGCAGCAAAAAGGCTTCTGTCTGACATACCTTCCAAACAGTTGTCATCTAATGGCAGAGTTGGAGACCCCAAGGTGATACAAGACTCAGTAATACTGAAACTGTGGTCTTTGACTCCACTTACTATCATCCTCACTGTGGCTGCTGAACAATAGCCTCGTGTCTTCTTCCAGGCTGGTTCAGGATCATTTAGAATTTCTTGAACTTCTTAATGATTGCCCTAACAGTTGATGTGGGCATTTCAAGCAGCTATTTCTCTGGTATCCACTCCCTAAGTTGTGCAAGTCAACACACTTTGGTCTTTCTGCAATGAAACACTTTTAAACATTTCTCATGGTGATGAGTGACTAAGGAATTTGGATCATGTGTCACCTCATTTTTACACCCCAGTTTTTACACCCCAGTGACACAGGATATCACTTATGATTGCTTAAAATGTCATTAATACCTAGACTAGTTAAATTAGCAAATTATTTGTGGGATCACCATTTACATTTCAATAATTCAACATTTACGGGGTGCCAATAGTTGACATACAAATAATAAATGAAAAAGGTTTTTTTATATTATAGTTTTTATATAGTTAGTATAGTTTTTAATATATTTTTTCACTAATTGTTTTATTAGCCAGGTAAAAGCTTTTTATATAATATGAAAAAGTAATGGTAATTGATTTTTTACTTATATTAACATAATAACTGATAAAGTGAATTTTCGAAGCCAATTTGATAAGCCAATTGTCAAGAGCGCCAATCATTCTGAAGGCTATTACACTATTTAGGGCACAATGGGAAAGAACAACTGTCTTGAGGATGAGGGCATTTATCTTTGAATACCTTGCTAAAATGGCTTCATGACTCCTTGGCTGTAATTTTAAATGTGTAGGAAGACTTAATAAGGATTCTCTTTGGAAAATAAATGGAGGGCTGGTCATGATCTGTGCCCGGACTTTCAGGATGCTCCTGATCTTTATTTAAGGATGGCTAATACTCTGAAAGGAAGCATATGCTTAAGGCAATGTATCTTCAGTATCTAGCTCTCATTCTATTTAGCGGTGCACATCCACTAGAAAAGTAACAAACAGGACACACTGAGAGCCACGGCACCGATTTAACATAATAAGACATTTACCCAGAGAAGGAAAAAAACATTCAAGCTTTAAAACATAACCATCCATTTCAGACTTTCATTTGAACTTTATATGACATTTTATATTGTTCTTGTTTTTGTGTCTCTGTTTGTCTGAACATTTGTTGCATAAGCAGTTTCCCCAAACAAGCCCTTATCGATGGAGAAATCCGTATGAACTCTTAAAATACATGCAAAAGTAGGATTAACAAATTAATCAAGTTGCAAAGTGCAATCTCCATATGCTAAACATCCATCATGCTCCATCACATTGCATCAAAGTCTTGGGGTCTCCACACTCCTCTAGCCGACACTTGTCATTAGTGACCTCGTCCTGTTGCTCCAGAGCATCCCGTTCTGGAAGCATGGCATTCTGCAAAATGTCTTGGTATACTAAACCATTAAGATTGCCCTTTACTGGAATTTTAGTGTACACTGTGCCCTGTTTGGAGGGTGGGCAGCAGTTAAGCTCCACTTTTTCCCACGCAGCCGCAACACAGCCCACCTAATCTTTTGACTTCATGCTCCCTCCTAAAGCCGTTACGTAATAGGGCTGTTTGGTTGCACAAAGACAGTTCAGAGTCCACGAGAGACCGCTAAACCATAAAACACGACAGAATGAGCAGGACTGTCAGAGGGTTTACGGAGGGAAGACACAGGACCAGACAGGGGCCTACGGGACTGGGGTGATTAATATCGGCAAAACTGGTGCAAGCAGGAGAACTCAACGTATCCCCTCTTTCCCACACCAGGTATATCCCCATACACACACCAGGTATACCCCCAATTCACACAGCAGGTATACCCCCCCACACACACCAGGTATACCCCCATACACACACCAGGTATACCCCCCCACACACACCAGGTACACCCCATTCACAGACCAGGTACACCCCCCTACACACACCAGGTACACCCCATTCACAGACCAGGTATACCCCACATTCACACACCAGGTATATCCCCCATTTTCACCAGCTATACCCCCTCAATACATATGCCAGGAATAACCC
>JBBPDC010183344.1:0-15671 GCA_037974485.1 Hemigrammopetersius urotaenia | reverse complement strand
AGTACTATATACAACACCAAACCATACTAAACACAGTACTATACACAACACCAAACCATACTAAACACAGTACTATATAAAACACCAAACCAAACTAAACACAGTACTATATACAACACCAAACCATACTAATCACAGTACTATATACAACACCAAACCATACTAATCACAGTACTATATACAACACCAAACCATACTAAACACAGTACTATATACAACACCAAACCATACTAAACACAGTACTATATACAACACCAAACCATACTAATCACAGTACTATATACAACACCAAACCATACTAAACACAGTACTATATACAACACCAAACCATACTAAACACAGTACTATACACAACACCAAACCATACTAAACACAGTACTATACACAACACCAAACCAAACTAAACACAGTACTATATAAAACACCAAACCAAACTAAACACAGTACTATATACAACACCAAACCATAATAAACACAGTACTATACACAACACCAAACCATAATAAACACAGTACTATATAAAACACCAAACCATACTAAACACAGTACTATATACAACACCAAACCATACCAAACACAGTACTATACACAGTACTATATACAACACCAAACCATACTAAACACAGTGCTATATACAACACCAAACCATACCAAACACAGTACTATACACAGTACTATATACAACACCAAACATTACTAAACACAGTGCTATATACAACACCAAACCATACTAAACACAGTGCTATATACAACACCAAACCATACCAAACACAGTACTATACACAGCACTATACACAGCACCAAACTATAATGAACACAGTACTATACACAGTGAAATTTTCATGTCATGGGACCTTTAGGAACACAGCAGCCAAATTCAGAATTGGAAAGTCCTGTGCTGCCCACCAAAACAATTGTTCTTGTATTTCTTGTATTTCTTGTTTTTTAATGTGTTCCTGAGGAACAGTTCTCCAGGCTTTCTGAAGGACTTTTAAAGACTCTCATTTGTAGGTCAATGTGTGTCCTAACAAAAACATTCCTCTGAAACTGGTCAGGTTCAGAGACTGGACTGGAAATGAATTATTTAAGTAGGACGAAGACCATCTAACTTAAGTCCTGAACTAGTAAAGAAACAGGAGCAGATGATTCCAGATGATCAGGCGATGAATGCTCACTGGTGGGAACTCCTTTATCTAGGCTCCTTGTATCTTTAGATGATTTGCAGTCTGTCACAGAAAAACATTTGTTCCCATTTCTTTCATTAAATCTCCTCAGTATGACAAAGATAAGACACACGGACAGAAAATAGGATTTCTACACCAACAAGAAGATTCAAAGCTAAATATAGGAAATGAGGGACTCAACACTTTTGCAAGAAAAGACAAGGCTCCTGGGGTTTTTAAACTGTGGACCACCATGGTGAAGAGGTTGGAGATGACAGTTTGGATTGGTCATTATTTAAATGGAGTTTATTAATGAATGCAATGCCAGTGTGTTAATAAGGTCCAGAGAAAGAACCCTTTCAGCTACTAGTGATTTTTATTACTCAACAGAGCCATCATTTAGCAGATGTTCCTGCTGCGAGTTTCTGATACTGCCTTTGTCTTGCTGAGATGTTGAGCTGGATAGAACAAAAAACTGGAGAGTGGAAATGCTAGAGAGTGAAAGGAGTTTTAAACTGACTATCATCCAGAGGAAGCATGTTGAGATGGTTCGGTCCTGGGGGTCCACCTGGACTGAACAGATAACCTGGAAAGGCCAGACAGCAAGTTCTTCTTTTAGACTGCGGGGGGTGGGGGGTGGGGGGGTTATCAGTCTGTGAAAGAAGCTTTCGTCCCTTCGCTCAGGACTTCAGGCAGTTACAGAAACAGAATAAAATAATAGTAGGGGCCCTTCACCTGTGGAGTCATGTTGTAGGTGTTTATTTCGATATATATAAATATATTTGTAATATATATAAAATATAATATATATATATATAAACATATACATTGCAAAGAAAGAAATAACTATCTATCTATCATGTATAAATATATATCACTTCGCTAGCTTGACTGAGCAGAAGCATTGGCCACATGAAGTGGCTTCTTCTTCTGACATGTTGTTCACCGACGTAGCGCAATACTGCCCCCACTGATTGTGTGGTATTGCAATGTAGAGGGGCGATCAATTTATTTTAAAGCGCTATAGAAAATAAATTAATTCAAATAGTTAACGCGATATTTTTAACAGCCCTAATATATATATATATACCTATCTGTCTGTCTAGCTATCTATCAAAGTGAATTTTTCTATTTGTTTTGCTCATGTTTTGGGGTCTTTTATTTTGACACTCCTGTCTGTTTTGTTCTGTTGTCACGTGTCTTGGTTTTCTGTTCATGTGTCACATTGCTTTTGAGTTCCACCTGGTTTGTGTTTGCCCCTGATTTCTGTCGATATTTAAGTCCTGTTTGTGTTAACTTTATCAGTCCAACACGTTATCAGTCCATCGCCTTATTTTCCCTGACCTTGTCCTGTTTTCCTGTTTCTTGTTCTCGTTCTTGTTCATAGCGGCCATCGACCAGGGTTTTCGTTCTGTTTTTTTGTAAATAAACTCACGACTCAGCATGGATTCTTGCTCTCATGCGTTGTCTGTTCCCAGAGGAAGTGCACGACTGAGGAGGACTAGCCTCCCCAGAAGTGACAGGGGGGTCTGAGACACCCTGTATCTCTATATCTGTCTGTCTATCACCATCTTATTATTTGTCCATCCATCCTTCCTTCCATCTAAAAGGAAAAAAAGGTAAAAACGAAGATTTATTGTTAATTGGGCTTCTGGGTCTCAGTTCCAGATCTGTAATGTGAAGGGATTTACCATTTTTAATCATTGAAAGTCAGAGGGCCTCACTGAAATGTTCATAGAGTGAGCAGAGCTGTATTTCTGGGTTCAAACAGTTCTAGACAATAAAACATAACAAATCAAATGAGCCTCAGCTCTGATGTGTGCACTGAGATTGAGAGCATCTTTACCATTTTGTGTCAAAGAAACCTGCTCGTTTCTTAAAGAGGTTTAAAAGAAGTATGTCATGACTCTCTTTTACCATGTACCCTGCCGTAATACACCATATGCACCTGATTAAAACTTCTTAATTAAGGTGGATCAGACTTGCGAATGTAGTTTAGGAGACTATGTCTTGTTCTGAGCTGTAAAAACCAACAGCTCACAGTAAGTCATACTGTGTGTCCTAAACCACATCCACAAGTCTGATCCACCTTAATGAAGAAGTTCAGTTCATTTTTACAGCTCACAGTAAGTAATACTGTGTCCTAAACTGCTTCTCTAGGTCCAACATGTTTCACAGGGCTGATAAAATTACTTTAAAAAATGGACTGCAATTAGATGCATTTTTTAGTCCAAGTGTACCCAACTCATCTTAAGAGCGTGTGCCTAACTTCAAAGATGCACTGCTGCTGAAATTCCCCAGATCTCGGCTTGCTACGCAGACCGAGCCCTCAGACCACTGACGCCGATGGCCGGGGAAGATACATCACAAGTGGTGTGCGGGGAAGCGGACGCGTCGCAAGCGATTGGGGGTCCATGCTAGGCTAAAAAGCTAACGCCAGCCGGCCGGCAATCCTATCCATCTTCCTTGCCAACATTCACTTTCTGGGCAATAAATTGGACTAAACTCGACTCCAGCATGAGTTCAGAGACTGCTGTGCTTATGATTTTACAGAGACATGCTCAAGGACAGCGCTTCGGAGACAGCTATGGCTATTAGCAACATGCTAATATACCGAAGTGACCGTGATTCACAATCATATTTATTGCCATATTTGCACATGTAACTTCTATTCTGCAACTTTGCACATCTCTGCTGCTAAAATACAGAACCGGTTAAATACTATATTTATCCCTACGGTAGCTGTTAATCGTACTGAACGTTGTCTTGTCTAGCTGTTATTGTTGCTCTTGTGTTCTCTTTTGAGCTCTGACAAATAAATCCTACTTAAACTTAACTTAAATAGGCTACATTCCATCTATCAATTGCGGTTCCTCAGTCAAATCACACTATTTGCACAAAAGTTTGGTTGTATTGTTCAGTAACTTGCAATACTGTAAAATCTATAGTTACAAATTAATATAAATACCATGAAAAATTGAAATCGTGGTTTATCTGTAAAAAAAAAAGTGATATGATGTTTTTGCCATATCGACCACCCCTAACTCCGAGGCCAGTTAAGCAGCCAGCTTCTGAAAATGCCAGGCTTTATAAACTGATAGCTTAGCCTTTATGAAGTTCCTTATTACAGAGGGAGTACAACACGGGAGCATCCTGTACTGCTGATCAGGCGAATGCAAACAAGAAGATGAATGTGGTGCAAAAAAGGCTTATTGATTTTTGCTCATCTTGAAAGACCCTCCTTCAGAGAAATATTGAGCCGCTCCCGCTGAGATAGGGGGGAGGGGGGGGGGGCTTTCCTTAAAGGGCACCAGCAATACACACCCAGCAACACACAGACACCGCAACACACACGCCCAGCAACATACACACCCATTACCGCGTGCTGTTATCATACTGGAGAATTATAATGGGGCAGTGGTCCATCTGTGCCTTCCTTCATTATCACAGGGGTATTTTCCTGTTATCTCCATTAATCATTAATACATCAATAATGCACACACACACACATACACAAAAACACAAACACATACATACACATATATATACAAATCCGACAAGAGATTTAACCCATAGTTAACCCTACTGAAAAAAAATCTAAGTGAATTATTCTAACTCACAGCTCCAAGAGCACCCGCGTGTAGTGAAAAAATAAAAGCCTAAAAATGCCTATTTTTATAGTGTAAACCCTAAATATGCCCCCAAATATGCTCCCAGAACACTTTAATTACCTCTTAAACTGTTTAATGCAATACCCTTAAAGAAAATGTAAAGGTTAACCCATATTCGAATTTGAATTTACTGCTGAGATATGCAACTCGGGATAAAAGTATTGGGACATCATGGTGAGGTGAACGGTTTCCAGAGAATAAGGGTATAAAAAAACCAAACTTTAGAACCTCTAGAAGTGCTCCAAGAGGTGAACCAGCAGAAACGGAACTCTTTTTATGTTCACAGTGTGAGTTCATTTGAAAGTTCCTTATCCAACCTGCCGCCGCTGTTTCTTAACATTCACCATTCTTTTTTCCACATAATAGTAGATGGTTAAAAGCTCTACTACACGCCTACATTTTCCACAAAGATCTCTGCTACTATCTATTCTACTGTTACTTCTGTTAATGGAGAATGGTTTGAGTCTGAGGAGCTTGTTAGAGAAACTTGATCTTGACAAGAATCTCAAAGTCCCTTATTTATTTATTTGATTTTTTATTTTTATTTGTATTTTTTAGTTTACTTCTTTATTTTCTGTGGTGTTTTCCGCATAGACATATATGTTTCCCAAAGCGATCTACCTACGGCAAGCCTAGAGGGCGAAAACAGTCGAAGCGAACTCTGAACACTTTGTGTTCACAACGTGTGAGTTAACCGAACCGTGCCGTGGACTCGAAGCAAACCGTTTCAGAGGGATCCGAGTTTGTTTGGCCTGTTCACATATATGCAAAAACATGCTGACTAATCGATCTGAGTTCACTTCAAGGGCAGAGTGTGAAAACACCCTAAAACCTGATCCACTCAGGCTAAATATACAAATGAGGGCACGTTGGAAAGGTCTCCTGCAGATCTAACGAACCTGAAGTGCTTTTCCCATCGAGATATGCAACTCAGAAGGTCGCGGGACAAAAGTATTGGGAACATCCAGAAAATATATATTTAATCAGCGTGTTACTGAATCCACGTAAAACTGGGGGATTATATATATATATATATATATATCTGTGTGTGTGTGTGTGTGTGTGTGTGTGTGTACATTCCATACACAAAAGAATTGGGACGCCTGACCATTGCATCAACATAGAATATAATATGGAGTTGGTCCCCCTTTGCAGCAAAGGTGTTAGATGGGGTTGAGGTCAGGGCTCTGTGCGGCCAGTCAAATCCTTCCACACTGAACTCCTCCAGCATGTCTTTATGGAGCTTGCTTTGTGCTCTGGGACACAGTCCTGCTGGAATAGAAAAGGTTCTTCCTCAAACTGGGTCCACAAAGTTGGAAACATGATACTGTCCAAAATGTCTTGGTCTGCTGAAGCATTAAGATTGTCCTTCACTGGAAGGAAGGGGTCTAGACCAAACTGACAAACAGGTGTGTCCCAATACTTTTGTCTACATGGTACACACACATACTTTCATACACACAAAATATCAGCATGTGAGACTGAACCCTCAGTGATCAGTCATGATAAACCCATGATGTATGAGGTTATTATATACTGCTAAGTTAATTATTTCTGACTCACAGCTCAGTGCAATTAGAAATTGTGTGGAAGTGAGTATTTTTTGTGTTTTGGGCTGATTTATAGATTTCTCTTTGTGTTCTAGGTCAGTTGTTGTGTTTGAGATTGATTTATTGATTAACCTTAATGTTCTAATACAAATAATTGATTTATCTTTGTGTTCTGGACTGATTTAGTGGCAAATCCACTGGTGTTCCTGGCCTCTAGGCGAGTTTGGGTGGGGGTGATCAATATGTTGTTGTTTTTTTAATTGGACCCAGTAACTAGACCAGGCCGGCTGAAAGCAACAACGAATTAGCGGCCATGCTAACGCTAGTCTGAGTGGGAGTCTGCAACCTAGCACAGAACAATATAGAACAATGTGACAGATTTAGAAGGAGAGAAAGAGAGGAATGAAGAGGACGAAAAGAAAGAAGGACTGATTTACTAAGACGGGAAGCTAGAACAGATGTCCCTCAGAGACCAGCACAATGGTGTTTAAATTTAGGGTTTGGTTTAGGTTAAATCAGTGTTCAGGGTTTTTTTTGTGTTTTTGATTAACTTTTTTGTGATTCATCTTTGTACTTTATTCAGGTTTTAAGATTTTTTTAGTTACGTGTATGAACAATATTATGGCAATGAAACGTTTCGACTCCAGGCGTCCTCTGATACACAGAAAAACAAAAACACACAGGAAAATAAAGCACTGCTAATAAAGGATAAGGAAGATCTGGGCCCTTTAAGACACTTCGATCACAAATATCACATTTATACAGGTCTTAATCAGCCCCCTGGTGAACACCCATCACAGTCAGCATGAACTGAAGTGAATTGGAAAATGAGCGCGTATTAAAATATGAGAATTACATTCTGAATGTGCTCAGAATCAAAAACAGGGTCTGTGACTGAAATGCGTCCCACTTTACGTTTTAGTGCACTGCTACTTTGAGCTCTGATATGTAAATGAGCTCTGTTCTGATCAAAAAGCAGTCCTTGGAACTTACGTGCGAGTGGGCGGTGCTATAAATTCACCAGGAATGGGCGGGGCTACATTGCTATTGGTCAATTAGCCATATAAATGGTCACAAAAACGAGCTGTCCTTCCAAACATGAACTTTATGGACTGGAGGAATTTGAATGATGTTTAGTTTTATTTAATTAAAGTCGGTTCTTCAGTTTTGGTTTTGCAGAGTTGGTGTTTGGTGCATTTTGGTGATTTCCGGCCTTCTGAGAGTGAAGAACTCTATTATAGGCCCTTTAAAGTAAAAGGCAGGGTAACTCACTGGGATGGGTTTAGAGCATCGCGCTCTGATGGACGCATGAAAAATCTGACTCATTCATATCTGCCCTCAGCATGAGGAGCTAATTATAATTAGCTCCTCGTGCCTTCACTGATGAGTCCTCTGTCATTTCTGAATGGAGGGGAAAAAAGCGTTTGACTGTGTGAACTGTGGTTTTCTTTGAATAGAAGGGAAATTATATCGTCTTTCATTCACTGTGAAACAAAAACGGTGAGACGCTGGTGGAGAATGTGGTTCATTTAAAGCGACGGTGTGGTTATACTTGTTCTGCTCAGCCACTGGAGCTGTAAAAAATGGCTCAGCTTGCAGCGAATGAGACTCCTGAGCAAAAACTCAATACAGTAATCAGTAGAATTAGTTGTGCTGACATTGGAAATACCAGCCTGTCAGACTAAATCAGCTTATTAATTTGATCAGCCAATATTCATTTGAATGTCTAACAAAAAAAAAGTGACTGGCAAAAAAAAAAAAACCCAGGTTGGAACTCATGAGTAAACTGAGCATTAAACCCGGGGTGAAAGTGTCCAGCCCTCCAGTACAGAGTAAAGAAAAGAAAGAAAAATGAAGAGCAGAATCAACCACCCTTAAAGTCAGCCACTTATCCAAAGACATCTTAAGTGAATCGATGCGGCAAATGAAATGAAAAGCCTTTTTCTGAAGTACTGGCACCTCATTTCACTCTCAGAAGAGACCACATTAACCAAGAGGTGCGACGCTTCAGTGGGCCAGCTCTATTTGTTTCTAAATTTAGAGTCATGGGTCCAGCGTAAAAAGTGAATAATAAGGGAGAGTGAGAGAGAGAGAGAGAGAGAGAGAGAGAGAGAGAGAGAGAGGATTAAGAGGTTTAAATTCTTTGTTTGTGAAATCTTTCTTTAATAATGATGGAGAGGAAGTCATTAAAAAGGTCAAAAAGTGAACACGTCAACTGTAGAGATTTTTGTCATTTGTGGCTTCCACATAAAAAGCCGCTGTAGTCCACCCTGCGGCGAACAGAAACGTTTGATACGTCTTTTTTTATTTCTGTTTTTGTGAACATCTCTTCTCCTGATGTCCTGCTCTGAATTTACGAGGCGCTAAAAAGCAAAGCTAACACTGGAGTCCTCCGAAGATAAGACAAGATAACCCTTGGTTAGTCCCACGGCTGGCCAATTGTGAAATTTGCATTGTGGACAGAACAAAAGAAGGAAGAAGAAGCAACAAAAGCAATGGAATAAAGGCTCTAAAATAAAACCCTATATTATAAAAAGTGTACATTATAACCGACAACATTAAGGTCTACACGTTTGTGAATCCCTATTCGCAGGGCTACAGTACTCAGGTCCAGATTAGAATCCAAACTCAGACTTGGACTCAGTCTCGATCATCGGTCTCGCTAAATATTCCACATGGTCTTGACTTGAGTCCAGCAGCTTTGAAGAACAGTCACATCACAAAACAACAAAACACAAGCACCCACCATGACAGAACAAAACACAGAACAGCTGCAACATTAAAAAAATCACTAGCCACTTTCACATGGACCCTTTTTTTTTTTAAAGCGATTGAATTGAATCAAATTAAAAGAATCCAACTGTTTACATGAGCGTCAAATAAAGAGATCCGTGTTTGTTTAAATCCGATCGCTGTGGTAGACCTGCTCTGTCTGAACCTCTGAGGCTTCATTTCTCCTTGTTTATCCTCCGTCGCATGTCAGAAGCATTTTATTGTGGGGGTGTGCTTCACTCAGCATCTCGTGTTCTCATGTGCTCATGTCTCCCTTTAAATGCACAGTTTATAACACTGAAAATTATGAGAAATAGCCAAATGGTATGTATAATCAGAGAAAAATATATTTTATTTAATGAGAAGAGATTAGAGAGATCTTTACAGGTGATTAGAGATTAGAGTTTATACAGTCCGGTTCTAACACTGAGAAATGCTACCGTGAGGCTATATCAGACCATGCCATGCTAACAGCTTGTGGTGATTCTAGACAGTGCAGGCGTTTCTGTTTCGGATTTTACGACCATCCAATCTCTCCACGATATTATACTCAGCTGGGCTAAACTATGCTAGGTTACTAGCTAGTAGCTACCCACTGCGAGCTCACGAACACGCGCAGGAACAAGGGAAGTGTTCTAATAATCGATTTGCCTGCTTACAGGATTCAGTGGAATCCGATCACCTGAACCGTTTACATGGAACGTTTTTAATTGGTTTCTGTACCGGACTAAAAGTGAAAAAAGTGTCCATGTAAACTGGGCCATGTATCAAGCTGCCTTAGACGATTTATTAATCTCTCTGTATAATCAGCCCAATTATCAGTTACTGTTTTTGGTTCCGCCTGGCTGCCAGCTGCGTGAAGTGGAAAGACATTCGTCCCTTTCGTGGAGCTCTCATCTCTTCTCATGATTAGACGAGGTTTATTTTCAGATGACAGCTCAGATCGGTTCTATTTACAGGAGCAAAATATTAGGCCAGGTGACAGAGTTTTCAGAAGGGCTGCCCTACAGAATACAGACCATAATATCTCTAAAATTATATCACCACATGAATGCTGTGCAACATTAAAAACACATTAGATCACTAGTACGCCTCGAGGGCTCGTTTAAATACTGCGACCATCTGTGACACTCATGTTGAGATCATAAACAGCAGACAAAATGTGTAGACACTTAACCCTTAGAGAGCCTGTGTTATAGAAAAGTACAGGGCTGTGCAAAAGTCTTAAGTCACCCCTCATTTCTTTATATTGTGCTTTGAATCACCATGGTGCATGAATACTATTTCCCATCTGACAAACAGTTTTATCTTTGTCATACTGAGGAGATTAATTGAAAGAAATGGGAACAAATGTTTTACTGACAGGCTGCGAAGTGCCTAAAGATACACGGAGTCTAGATAAAGGAATTCCAACCACTCAGCATTCAGCACCACCAGTATACTGATCACCGCCTGATCATCTGGAATCATCTGCTCCTGGTTCTTCACTGGTTCAGGACTTCGGTTAGATGCTCTTTGTTCTGATTGAATGATTCATAAGTAGGTCACTGTGTGTCTTAACCAACAGAAACATATAAACAGTGTAATGTGAACCTGCGAACCTGCTGGACAGTTATTATTGCACAGAAGGAAATATAGCAGCACGGATTAAGTTTTAATACGTCTGACATTAAACACTGTAGATGAGATTAAATGTAACCATACATACAACACATGGAGAACAGTATACAGTGAGGTAGCGTACTAGAATGGCAGAGACTTTAATGTGAATTTGCTTCAAGAACAAGATGTGCTGTTGCTAAGCCATCACCATTATTTCCTATCAGAAATTTTTCTGAATATACTTCGGTCCAATGGAGTGAAAGGAGGAGTCTGCTTTAAATAGAAAAAAAAACATATGTTAGTGAGGAACTGAAGCGATGATGAAGTGATGCAATGAAGCATGCGTGCAGGTGAAATCTGATGAATATGGTAACATAAATGTCTTGTGTGGCAGTCAAGTGTGGAGTACACCCCCATAGGGATAATAGTACAGCCCAAAACGTTATTTGGGGCGGGGCTTTTGGTATAAGTACAAATACAAATTTATGTACGTTCAATATTTGGTGCAATATCACAAGCAAATTTCTTATTGGGGGCTAAATCATGTAGTATTATATTATTATTATTATTCTTATGTGCTACTTAAGTCAGTATTACTGATCGACTACTGATCTATATCAATGAAAAAACTACCATTTGTGTTACTAGTATCTATAGTATTTATACGCAGAGTTTGAGTATATAGTATCTGTATTTCATAGAGTACTTTCTGTTAGATTTTATTTACAGTGTATATTGTTTTTGACTCTGTGTCTGTGCAGTCAGAATATAAGCACTTTATTCTGGGATCTTGGGAGGAAAAAGAAATTCGTCTGCCACTGGGGTCAAAATTTCTTAAAATATCCTCATGAAGTTGAACATTTAAGTTTCAGGTCAAGACTAGTATCTCGTGCCTCCTGTAGGTGGTTATTCTGGAAGACAGCACTGTTTGATTAATATTCGTCAATGAGAATGATTCCTCCATATGGAATGATTTTCAGAGAAGCTCAAAAACGGTCTGAAAGCGAAGGGAAGTCAATGGTCTTGTCTTCCTCAAGGCTCATTCGGCTCTGCCGTCACTCTGCGAGCGCTGCGAGGCTGAAGCAAAAACATATTCAATCCAGTCAAGGTTACAGTGTTTGTCTGTTTGACAGAAATAGAAATTGTCATTTACGATGCACTGGCTGCTTCTTGACTGCTGCAATTTTCTGCCGTTGGTTACGGAGCTCATGGAAACGGTGCCGCTCAGGGTAATCTGCTCACCGGTATAAACTCCATCCAACAAATCGCAGATAAAAACCTCATTACTGAGCCGCAATCGGGGGCTTATATGCGCTCCTGCTAAAGAATGAAATGGAAATTGAACATAAATAGCTACTCACATGCTGTACTCTTCATAGAAGAATAGCTGAGGAGTATATTGATATTTTACAGTTTATTTTAGTATGTTGAGTTTTGGCCAAAATGAAAACATTCAACAATACGTTTATACTCTTTTTGGATTCATTGACTGGAAAATAAATTAACTGGTTGGCTGGATAATGACTGTTTAACTGGTTAATGATTAATTTGTTGGTGAATTAATTGGTTGGTGGAATGTTCACTTGATTTATGAGTTGGTTATTTAATCAAACAACTGAGTGATCGCAAAACTGACGAATTCATTGGTTGGTTAATTGATTAATTACTTGACTGCCCAACTCCAATTGAGTTATAGGTTGACTGAATGATTCCCTCTTATTAATGGCAAAACTAATTGGTTGGTTGATTGATAGACAGATTGGCAAAAAGCTAATTGATTGGTTGATGGACAGACTAAATCAACCAACTGACTGGTTGAGCAGTTGATTGACTAGTGATGACTGATTTGGCTGCTCAATCAATTACTTGATCAGCTGATGGATGAGTTGACTGACTGGTTGATGGATTATTTCACTGGTTGACCAGTGAAGGGAGTGAGTAATTGATTGGCTGACTGGCTGGTTAATTGAATGAGAAACTTCTCTGAGATAGCGTACATTAAAATAAGCGCTTTAATGTGTAAAAGGCAGTGATACTGCTTTGTGAACGCGTTCTGGGAGCTGATGTAGCCTTCAGATCAGCTCAGCGAGATTAAAACGGCTCTGAAAAAGAGACCGTATTAATAATTTGGCTGAAGGGTGAGCTTTGAGGGAGTTTCAGAGACTAATGCCTGGAAGAGTTTTGTTAATTTACTGCGCCTAAAATAATATGTATCTTATAGCAAATTCAGGAGAACAGAACTGGTACTTGCAAGAGCATACAGAAGCAGAACGACGGCCTGGTTATGCAATTTACAAAACAGGCCCAACACGTCCCAAATATGGAGTCACAGAAGAGCTGGAAGCTAATGTTGGTGTAATTGATATCCACTTTAATCCAATCAAGATCATCGGTCCAGCATCGTTAGGCCCAGAGATCTGCTCACACAAACACAGTCTTGACTGCAGATGGCGAAGATTATATACTTGCTCATTAGTGTGCCCAGCATGCACCACTCATAAACGGCCAGAAATATCAAAATCAGGATCAGAAAACTTTATTGATCCCAGAGGAAACTACTTATGCTACGACTGCACAGACACACAGAGACGAGAAGAATATCAAAAATAAACTCGAATTAAATCCAATGCGAACTCTGTAGAAAGTACTCAATATGAAATACACAAATGCTTGAGTATGTGAATTACTAGTAACACAAACAGTGGCTAGGAGTCTGTTATTGTACGTCAAAATATTAACCAATAAACTTATTTTACTTTAATGTGCACTGAAGACCAGTTTACTAAGGTCATTATTTTTGGCCCCCATCCATCTCATGCTGTAATACTTTACAGAAAATGGCTATTTTACATGCCTTGTTTTGCATAAAGACCACTGAGCCATGATTTTATTGCTAGATTTGATTTAAACGTCGATGTCGCAGGTCATTTCAGAAGGTATTAATTCAGAAGGACGTTAGTCTGAGCCTCTGGTAGCTGGATGTTCAATTGTGCTGGTTTTACAGGTCTGAGTGGTGAAGGACCTTTTTGCATTATCTATTACAGTGAATTTTGTAGCCTTGATATATGGTGAAATATAAAGATTGCAGTGTTTCGTGTGCCATCTCTCCATCAAAGCCCTTAGGATAAATGTGGAATAAAAAAATCTGAAAAAGAAAACTTCAACAATAAGTTTACCTCTTTTGGAGAATGACTCCTAAGTAATTCTGGAGTGTTTCTAGCCCTGGACCTGAAGATCCACCTTAATTAGAAGTCCAGTTACAATCTGCAGCACCTGCTCAAGTTAACAAACTATAGAAGCCCCTGACTGGCTGAAGCGGGCATCGGCCAGCTTGTTGGATCCAGGTTGGACTGAAACACAGCAGAAGAGTAGATCTAGGTGACCTCTGCTGCAGTGGATACTAAGCCCGTGATTACAAATAAATGACTGTACATTAGAATGACTAATAACTCTCAGGGTTAAGAAGTGATTCAATCAAGCCAATGGTGGTTAAGTGTAGATGCATCACGGACACAACGCTGGACAAATGAGACAGTGATTCATAACCCGACACGCATTACCCTGAGTATTCAGGCCTTGGTGAGGGAGCGCATCTTTCTTCCTGAAGACGAAGCCGTTATGTTTGTTTACCTGTCCCACGCCTTGACAAATTATGTAAACAAAATAAATGTTAAAGCTTATCTATTCTAATGTGGCTAGCATCATGACTAGCATCTTGAACAGGAGCATTCAATCTGAATCGACCAATCGGGTGGTTCGATCGGGCACCAAATGAATCCCATCAAATTCGTCGTGGGAGTTTATGCTAATGTTCACCGGCTGGCGAAAAGCCCTTGTGAGTAAAAGGTGCAGAAACTGGGCACTGCTTATCCCGGTCATAATTCAGAGCTAATAAAACGTCATGTAAAAGGCCGAAATGGCAATAAATATAGAGACACACTTGTTCTACATCGCAGAGCTTTATGGCTCTTCTGTGTGGCAACAGTAATTGAAGTGGCCTCACAATTTATATCTGTGTGGATTATTCGGAAATGGAGTGTCTCACTCTAAAATCTCTCTGGGTGGGTAGGGTGGTCCTCCCCGTCCCCCATCACTCAATATAACAGTCCTCTCTGTGCCCATCACTCAGTATAACTGTCCTGTCTCTCTGGGGGGGGGGTCCATCACACAGTATAACTGTCCTCTCACTATTATGCGTTCTCTTCCAACTGTGTTAAGCTGTCTGATGTGTTTGTGGCTGTTTAAGAAGAAATGTGTTCATGTATATATACAGTAGACTTGTAGTCAAGACCGCTTAATCCAAGACCATGACCAGAGGGTATTGAGACCAAGACAAGACCAAGACAAAGTCGAGACGAGACCAAGATCAAGACCAAAGAAAAACCTTGTGTGCTGTTGAGGACTGAAATGATGGGTCCCAAAGTCATCTGACAAAACACCCAACAGCCTCCAACAGCTGTCTAAAAATTGGGAAATATGTAACTGATTTCAGTTATACTTAGTAGATGAAATTGTAACATCAAACTGAAGATACACAATTATAAACATAAAACTGCAACATGTCCCATTGTAGTATAACTAGCCAAATTACACTGTATGATATCAACTTCCCTGAAATGGTAAGACCTGTTAAGTCAACACAATGTGATATGCAGATGTTATGTAAAAGTCAATGGTCACGTTTATTTAGCCAAACAACACCATTTTAGGTAAAATACTGTAAACATACAATATAAAGACGTGCGCACACGTCACATGAATCAAATGCAAACTACAAAAACTAAAAACCAACACAAACTGCACATCAAATTGTGCATTAATAAGAATAAGGACAAGTTGTCACGATCCCCTCCTGTCTATGTGTTGGGGACCTGAGAGAACCACGGGAAGCCAACATGGTCAGGTTGAGTGGT
>JBBPDC010183318.1:0-15673 GCA_037974485.1 Hemigrammopetersius urotaenia | reverse complement strand
ACTGTAAGACTGTCCCTGTGACTAATGACTGTAAGACTGTCTCTGTAACTAATGACTGTAAGACTGTCTCTGTAACTTATGACTATAAGACTGTCTCTGTAATTAATGACTGTAAGACTGTTTCTATAATTAATGACTGTAAGACTGTCTCTGTAACTAATGATTTTAAGACTGTCCCTGTTACTAATGACTGTAAGACTGTCTCTGTAACTAATGAAATTAGCCGTAAATGTTAATGTAAATGTAAATGTAAATAACTGACTCCAGTCACAATAGCTATTTGATTGTTATGTATTTCATGCTGTGTGTGTGTGTGTTTGTGTTGTGTGTGTGTGTGTGTCAGTTCTACAGATGTTTCCGGGCACTTGTTAAGTGCGAGACGCTGCAGCAGAGCTCCAGTTTCAAAAGCTCATCCAAAGCCAACAAACCGGCTCGAGCCACGAGGCGCCACGACAACAACGTCACCTTTATGGCGGCTTCGGTCGGGCACACGACAGTGGTGCCCAACCAGGCTAACACGACAGACGACCAGGGGCCCACATCGACGGATGCCGCCAGACCGGCCATGGTGTCCCTCGTGGCCCACTACAACGGCTGAGGGTCACCCTGGGGTCCAGAAAGAACCTTTTAGCCCGACAGCTCCACCTCCAGCAGGAGAAACAAAGAGAATCAGAGAGATTTGATGGTGCAATGATGAACAGCAGGGGGCAGCAGGGAGCACTGTGACATGGCTGCGCGTTGGTGATACATGTGATCAGCTCCTCTTGGCAAAAACAAATGCTTCTAACACCTTCAGCATGTGCAAAAACAAACCTGTGCCTGGAAAGTGCATCTCATTTCGGATCAAATATCTCCCAGGGCATCGCTGGCTCCATTTTGTCTCATAACGTTCTGGTGAGCTTGATATATTCTCTGAACTCGAGTTGGGTCTTGGACTTGAGTTCTGGAGGTTTTCTGTGGTCTTGGATTTGCTAGTGATTGGACTCAGACTCGTCTTGCACTCGGCCATTAGTTTCGCCAAATGTTGTGGTTGGTGTTGTCCTAGTCCTCAGCCTTTAAAAACTGTGATTTCATGATTAAAACCTTTCTGTGGCAAACGAACACATCAACATCTCTGTTGCCACCATGAATAAAAAGCAAATAAATCAAGTGACAAAAAGTAACAGTCGATTCATCATACATTTAACTGAATGAATAGTTTCAATGGTTGACAAAGTCATCAATTAAAAGCTTTTTCAGAAAATTAATGCAATTTTTTTTAACATCTATCTAGAACAAGTGTTGCTGTTGGCCATTTTAAACCTTGTGGCCAGTCGTTAGCATGGAAACAGTCTAGCGCTGGCTAACGCTGCAGTATTCAGCTCAGAAACCCTCCAGTTTCAGGTTCTATCAAATATGCGTTTGTGGAAGAAGGTGGACACTAATATTTAGCACCCAGTCAGTCAATGCAGGCCCGTTTTATGATCATGTTATTATTACCCAACTCATCTTCCAGAACTGTGGTAATTACTGCCTCAGGGATTCGTCTGCTGGCTACAGTTCGTCCATCCATCTGAAAAAGAGACTTTATGTGAGGCTGGCTGATATTTCTGAGCAGGTACTGAATGCTAAACATGCTCACGAGATTAACTAATTTCAACATTTATAAAATACGATTTAACTTTAAAAAAGTTCGTTTCTGTCTTATAAGGAGTGTAACCATCCTGTATTTATTTTTTTAATTGCCTGTGCTTTAGTACACTGTTCTGTTCTGTTCTGATTGGCTGCCCAAAATAGCACCTAAAATCTAAAAAAGCATCACAAAAGTAGTGAATGCAAAATGCCATGATGTATATATATATATATAAACTTTAAATAATAAAACATATCTTAAGGTAGTCTGAAAAAGTAAATTTTTTTTCACATAAATGTTTAATTAAATGATGTTAATGAGAGTGTTAATGATGTTAATCTGTTGTTTGACTCTTTTATGTGAGCAGAAGCTGTCAGCCTGTCTCTAATACATCAGCAGTGTTGGGGTGATGGGGACTTTCAGAAAGAGTTATTGTCTTTCATTCGTCCTCCTTTATGGTTAAAACGGAAATGAGAAGTTCAGCCAGTGTGTTTTGTAAAATTTTATGGAACTGAACTGAAGTGTAGAGGGTCGGTGGACTGGACATGACCTGACAGGACATAAAAAAACATTATATTTGTAGGTCAGTGTGATTGTAACATTATAAAACTGACAACAAATCCTAAATGAATGTTTCTATAAGACTTTCCAATGAAATTCAACTCATTTTTATGAACGGGGAATTGTGAAAGTCCCAGTGTGTATATGTGTGTGTGTGTGTGTGTGTGTGTGTGTGTGTGTGTGTGTGTGTGTGTGTGTGTGTGTAATTCTTAACCTTTTAAAGATTCCTGTACGTGCCAAGATTGTGGAACAGAAGTGTTTGTCTGACTGAAAGCAGCTCAGTTTTTACACCTCTTGCCTTCCAAAAGCAAAAACTCACCACAAGCACAAACAACTCGTCCTCCCTTCAGGACCAATATTCTCGTTGCAAACTTTTGTTGTCATTCTGACCATCAAAAGAATGCTCAGCTACTTTATTCATAAGATTTTGCTGGACTGTGAAGTCGGGTCAGAATTGTTTTTTTTTTAAGATATTTCCAATAAAGTGTTTGTCTAATCAAACTAGTACCGATTTCTTTCATTCTTTCTTCTTTGGTAAATGGTAATTCATCACATTTCCTTATATGGAAGTTCCCCCCAGTTATTTTGGTTCACGAGACATCATGCTGAGCTTTGTTTGGTGTTCCTGGGTCACATAGAACCAAAATTACTGTCATTTAAAAACGTTATAATAAAAAACACCGCTGGGGTTAAAAACGGTGCCACATGCAAATAAACATAAAGAATGAAAATGAAAAATGTATTTTATTTTAGGTTCTAGAAACAAACAGAAAATAAACCCGAGATCTTTGAACCCGGGCGAACTTTCAGGACAGTCTCCGCAGAGGGAAAAGGGTGAGGGAGCATTAATGTAACATTCTCACTGGTGTATATTAAGCTTGAGAAGGTGCTGAATGTTTCTTAGATCTTCTCAATACTGCATTTTACATGGGTTTAACTTTGAGAGCCTGTTCCTTCATTCCTTCTGTGAAGATGCAGAAACTGGGGCTATTTGGATCAATGTCATAGAAAAGCACCAGGATCCCAAACTTTCTATCCTTTATATTAGCTTACTTGGAGTTTAAGTAACCTCCTGGTTTTAGAACACAGCCAAGAACCATCAAGGATCCCTAATTTTTAAGGGTGGAATCCATGTCCTATCAGCATGTAAGTGTCATTGTAGGAGCGTTCCTTGGGATTTTGGAAAAGGTTTGATTCAATTAAGGCTTTTTTGAATATAAAATGCTGCCTTTTGACATCTTTAGGGGGGGTCTATTGTTTTTTTAACAGAGAGTTGTTTATTTTAATACTGTCGTATTGGAGCATGACGTGATGACAGCACAAGTTTCTTCTTCTGACGGCCCACGCAGAGCTGTCTGCCAGTCAGAGGCAAATCTGAGCAGCAATTTCCATATCATTTGCCAAAAAATGCACCCTAAAATAGTAGATATCAGTTCGTGCTTCATATTTCAGGCCTTTTTGTTTATTGAAAATGTTCCAATCTGTCACGATAATGAACCGAAATGAAACGTGGGGCAGTTTGTGCTCCAGCTGCAGAATGTTTTAATCTGGAGCCGCTTTGTTCATCAGTTCCCAGACAAATGCTCCACTGAACAGGGCTCTGATTGCATCCGGACTTTTTTAAGACTTAAGAACCAAATTCAGATGTGCTGAATGAATCCTTGCAGGAAGATGAACGACCAGGAGCTGTTTAAAATGAGAAAAGAGTCTAAATTTGGGCTTGAGAGTGTCTGGGATGGCGTCTTCTTGTCTCAGTCTCAGAGCTTCACGAGAGAGCGGGGACAAAGCAGGCAAATGTGTGGATGTATGGATACTTTGAACTCTTTCTTGTCTTGTTGTTCTTTGGTTATGTAACTCAGCTGTGCACCGATAGGATCAGCAGATAAATCTCAAGGCAGGAAATTGCTAAAAAAAAAAAAAAAAAGCGACAGATATTATCAGAAATCAGAAAGTTTCAGTCAATAATGTGCTGAAGGGCCTGTTGAGAAGTGGTCATAACTCAAGGCTCAGTAAACAACAACAGCACCATGTCCAGCCTCCCTTGTCTGTCAGGGGTCAACCAGGCCAGGGAACAGATCCGGTTATTTGAAAATTTGGTTTGACTTAGCAATGGAATCTATACAGTAACCCCTCAGTTTTACGTGGGGGTTATGTTCCAAGAGCACCCGCATATATTGAAAAACTGCATTGTTGTGTTTTGGGAAAAATGCCTTAGCAGCATGCAAAGACACAAAAGAAAGATTGAAATAACTCTCTCTACCCACATATTTAGACAGGGCACAGCTTACTAATACTAAGTAAACTGAGATAACTGTTGAAAATTGAGGGGGGCATTTAAAACACTAAAATACGAGGACAAGACACAGAGCAGTCATGTGACATGCTGCAGCAGCTTCTTCTTCTTCTTCTTCTTCTTTTTATGGCGGTTGACAACTTTTCAGTGTATTACTGCCGCCGCTGGACTGGTGGAGGTAATACAGTTCGGTTCTCGGAAAAAAATCTGCGAATGCTGATCCGCGTAAAACTGAGGGGTTACTGTATACCATTAAATCATAAATGTTTAAATTATTAAATTGTTTGAAAATTGCTTGATAATTTTATTGAAAACTTTTTTAAATGTTATAATTCATATGAAGCAGAACTGAAGAGAAAGCAATTTAATGCCTCACAGTGAGAAGGTCCTGGGTTTGATTCCTGTCCAGGACCTTCATCATCATTATATGGCTTTGTCCTCGCCATTGTCACAATGTCCTCAAATTAGCGGCCTCCTTCAGCCTCTGTGAGTTTATTGTTTGCATCTCTGGGCACCCTCAAAAGAAGCCCACCAGTAACACATATAGCACAGTGTGCTATTACAATAAATGTGAACAAAGGCTCTGATTGTCTGCAGGGACACACGGTTAAAAAGCAAGTGTATCTCCAGCCCATGGACTCTTGTACAGGTTACTGTCCTGTTCTCCTGTTCTCTATTTGGCTGGTAGATAACCTTGCTAAAAGACTCGTTCAGCATTACGGCTGATTTTTCATACTCTCTTTCAGTGATGAATGGCACATGGTCCTGATTAGTGAGGTTTAATGTGGAAATGTAGCACAGATTAAAAAGTACTTCTTACTTCTAAAAGTAAGAGTGTAGGTTTGATTTTGATATTGCTGGGGACACAAAAGCAGAACCTTTGCTTTAGCCACAGGACAATCATCTTTCATGCATTAAAATCAAAGTACATATCCATTGTACATAGGGTCTGGAAGTGTCATACAATAACCAATAATGAAGTATCGTAGTCACAGAACGCTTTATATAAGTTCTTTACATTGATTTGTCGCCTGACTGGGACCTTGAAGGCAAGAACTGTTACCTTTTGAAACAATTATCTAGAATCTAAATACAGTAACCCCTCCGTTTTATGAAAAGCTGTCAACCGCCATTAAAAGAAGAAGAAGAAGAAGAAGAAGCTGCAGCATGTAGCATGACTGCTCTGTCTTTTCCCCGTATTTTAGTGTTTTAATGCCCCCCCAAATTCAACAGTTAATTCAGTTTATTTAATATTAGTAAGCTGTGCCCTGTCTAAACTGATTCTGATTAGTTATTTACCTTTACAATTTATTTAAGGGGAATGTATTAAAAAGTATTAAAGATTAAAATGAATATTTAGGGTTTACACTATAAAAATAGACATTTTTATGAATTTTTTTTCACTATACATGGATGCTCTTGGAACGTAACCCCTGTGATTACTGTATTAAAAAACTATTTACTCAATCCACATCATGAATATAAGCCTGGGGTATTATGGTAGTTTTTGAGTATTAGTTTACCAAACGCCTCAGACTGAATCAACACCCAACGCAATGTATTCCACTATTTTTGAGCCCAGAATTTTTAGAATAAAGATGTCCTCTTTCTCAGGCACAGGCACACAAATATGGCACTGATCTTTGGAGCTTCAAACCAAAGATAGCTTCAGCCAATCCCATGTCAGCAATGGCAACGCCAATCCCATAATGATACTGGGTTGGGAAGGCAGGACTCAAAGTAGAGAAAAAATCTCCAATTTAAAATTTTTTTATTTAAAAGTAACAATAGTAGTCACTGGATATTGGTAGGAACTTGTCACTACACAATTCTACGCCATGTTGAACAGAAAAACGACAAAAAATGCACAAATCCATCATCATGTGTCATAATCCCAGTAGTCGGACAACCTGGTTTTCTCTTTCTCCTCGGACTGAGTAGACTTACAAGATCTTATGGGAAGCCCTGAAGAGTGGGGGCTGCAATAGTCATACAAGTGTGTGGGTGGGGGCGGAGTTAAAGTCTATGGATTTGAAATGGAATGTCCAGAATTTCATACTGTTACAATGGTGATTCGTCCACAAACTTTTTAGTGCAGTTCACATGCTTGGCATCTGAGTGCAGAAAAACAGTCCCAGATCACTTGTCATTTTGATTGGATCACACGCTGACCAACCTGTCCCGGAGTGACACGCTCACTTATACAGACTGCAATTAGTGTCTCGGACAGGAATCGAATGAAAGGGACAGTGAGAGCTTGTGTTGAAGAGCGAAGGAAAAAAAGTCCCTCTCAACGTCAAAGGCAGTATTTATGTCCCGTTTTGCACATTCCAGCCCTGGAAAACCTGTCACTCTGCCAAATTACGTGCTTTTGTTTTTGCTTTTAAGCCAAAAAAGCTGGAGCCGAAGTTGGCAGATGTCACCACCGTCAGAGCACTGCATACCTCACCAAGGTTTGCTTTCATTCCACCATTTCAAAGTTTCCTCATGAATTAGTTACCAGCCAAGGCGTTCCCTGGACACCGGAGCTCTTTCTTTGGCCTTCAAACATGTCAAAGAACACAGAAAAGCAAGAGAGTTAGTGCACACGTCAGGCCATACCTGGCCCGCATTCTCCACCGAAAGCCCTGGCCTTGTTCCCAGAGCATCTTGGAGGCCAGACATGGCCAGGCAGCTCAACGGCTCATTTATTAATTATGAATGTCCCACCAGTGAGGAGCCCAGGCATGGATTTCCATTGTGAAATCACAGCTGTGTCATCATCTCTGAATCATTTACTCACTCTCTATTAGGCTCCACTTAACGAGGGAGAACAAAACTGCATCTTGTGGCAATAATCAGCAGATCTAATTGCCGTCGCTGAGAACATGTATTGAAAATCTATTGAAAATCTATCGAAAGGTTCAATGTTATTTTTACTGTCATCAGTAGCTGTGAAAATGTACATGGTGTGATGATGGGGTGGTGGTGGCCTAGTGGGTAAGATACTTGCCTCTGGACCAAGAGGTCATGGGTTCAAATTAGGGCTGTAACGGTACATGTATTTGTACCGAACCATCACGCATGATGTCTTTCCGAGAATACACGGTGTGATGGAGAAGACATGATTGAAATAATACGGAATCACAGAGGGACCAAAAAGCGCAAGTAAATCACAAACCTGGGTCGCAGTGTGGTGCAATAGTGCCACCTACTGGCATAACACTTCTGCTGCCTTACACATACATAAAAATATAAGCAAGAGTGTGTGTTTACTGGTTAATACACTGCTGTTTATTTAAAATAAATGAAAACAAATCACGCCTCATTCTTTAGAACATTTTGTTGTTTAACTTTGCTGTATCGTGAGCCGCACCGAACTGTGACCCCAAAACCGGGGTACGTACCGAATCGTGACATCTGTCTACCATTACACCCCTAGTTCAAATCCTACCTTCAGCAAAAAAAAAACAAAAAAAACATTGGAGACTGTAGGTGGGGAATGGAAGTCGCTTTGGATAAAAGTGTCTGATAAAGGCTGTAAATAAAAATTAGACATTTCTTAACGACCACAGAGCAACATATAGCAACATTCAACAGAGTGTAAGTTCATCAGATCCGTTGACAGGACATGAATGAGGCAATGAACAGACAGTAAAGTGCAGAGTGTAATATGAGAGGTATACAGTAATAAGTACTGTATAAAGTGAGGTTGTACACTGGAATGATACCTGGTTATGCCCTGTATGAAACAAATAAACATACAAAAACAAATTAATGGTGTAAACTTTCAGTGAGTAATAATTACTGAAATAGGCAAAAAATAAACAAAAATATCAAATGCTCACTGCAAAAACACCTAAGGTCTGGGCAACTAAAGCAATCTCATTTCAACGCAATACAGATTTTTTTTTTCTAATTTCTGATCATTTTGCTTGATTGTAATGTGAGGAAGTCTTACTCACATTACATGGCGTAGGTGGAGGTACAGCAGGCCAGGAATCCTGAAGGACATTTCAGTCAACAGTGGAAAAAGTTGTAATTCCAGTTGTCCACTCATCTCACCTGAAGATCTGGGGTGAATCCGAGCACTGGGCAGCTCTGAAGCCAGACAGCCCAAAAGGATTATGGAAGTTCAAACACGAGGTTAAATAAAGGCCAAGACACAAGATTTTCCAATCTTCTGCTGAGGGATCCTGGTTCTTCAGAGCTCCACTTCAGGTGCTCCCACCAGGCCTCTCTGCTGTAGGTGGAGGAGCACACTGTGCAAGAACAACAAAAGAAAAGGAGAGAGAGAAGAAAGAAAGAAAGAAAGAAAGAAAGAAAGAAAGAAAGACAGAGAGATGTAAGATAAGAGAGAGAGAGAGAGATTAAATGACGGAAAAATATCTGAGAAAGAGAAGGAGGGCAAGAAAGAAGGGAGGAAAGTGATGAGTTTCTAAAGGGTGTTCTACAGGAAACAAGTGGTCTCTGATTGCAACCATGCAGTCAGTTTCCACTGGGAAGTTGCTTATTGGTCCAAATGGGTCTTTTTTTGTCAATAAAGGTCAGAATTGGGGTTTAAAAGGTCAAAGCAACTGTGGGCAGTTTTAACTACACAGTCGTTTAGTTATGGAAAACATTATTTCCTCGCAAATGTCATTTCAGATAAACAAATGAATTTTTAATTGCTCTCCAGGCAAACATAATCAATAATATTATGCAGATTTGGACCAAACCATAATCTAAATACTCCAGTCAGCTTAGAACACTATTTTCAGATTGTGGTTTTGGGTTTATTGACAATATTAGCTTAATTATGCAGATTTTGACAAGACTTTTGTTCAGAAAAATGCCTGGTAAGAGCTAATCAGCTTAATCGCGAGTATTTTTGGATTGTCGTCGTCTGATTCTTTGGAACCAGACAGTGGCGTGTTATGGCAGATTTGAACGTTTTTAAATCACCTCACGCGTTCAATGGGCATTTGCATTCCACTTTACTGCTGCGTCCTAAATCACAGTGGAACATATTAGCAGAACAAGCCTCTTCAACTCAAGCTCTGGCGATGCAGATTAATAATGCAGCGTTTGGTTCATCCACCTTTTGCTCAAAACCCCTCGCAGCGAGGCTCAGGCCCGACTCCACCAGCCTCAGCGTGGAGGGCTGTAAAGAGCCGAAGATGATGGTGATGCTGATGATGGCTCCCCAGTGGAGAACATTCTGATGAAGACATCATGGATTTCATAACCCACCAGGTGCAAAATATTCAACAGAGAGATCTGATGAGACGTCACACCAAGACTACAGCTACAGATTCCTTATGCAAACAGGTTGTAGCTCCACCCACTAACTAGCCAAGGCTTGGTGACATAAGGAAGCTGTTAGCAAGGAAAAACCCTTAATATGTGTGTGTGTGTGTGTGTGGGTTGATCAGTTAAATGTGTTAGAATCTTTAGTGCGGAGAGACGCTTTAGTGTAAAGTGGTCAGGTGGAGCAATGAGCAATAGCTGTTTTAGCAGGGAATTTCAAAACACCCTGTGTCCGAAAAGTGCACTCGTTCACTATTGTATTGAAACAGCCATTTTGTACTGAGATTTTAACCGTCAGTTTCACCCACTAGTTAGTGCACTACAAAATCGCTGCGCGCCATCCAGACACTGTACACTACCTGAATAAACATATACCATCATGCATTGCGGGTTTCTTTTACAGTGGCCTACATAGTGAACCAGTGCACTTTTCAGACACAGCCTACACTACTGTTATCGCGTGAAAGTCGAGAAGAGGAGCGAGATGGAAGGATGCGTGACGGGGTGCAAAGAGAGGATTCAAACGGAGGAGATTCAGCCACACCTGCACTTTCACGCGGAGGACAGTAATACCCAGGGTTGGACTCGGACAAAAAAACAGCCTGAGCATTTTGAGCTGTGGTCCGGTGGTGGGTGTGGGACACGGGCATCTGTCCGGTGAGCCGGTGTCAAGTTTAGATCGGCCAGGTAATATAGCGGATGGCGTCCCACGCCCACCCCCAGACCATGCCTCATGTGTGGGCTGTGTCTGAAATAGAGAGACGAGACATGTTTTTAAGCGTCAGAGATTCAGCGCACTGTTTAAGCAACAGTTAGTAAAAACGTAACATCCCGAGTGTCCAAAATGAACTAAATGTCCCCTTGTAGTTAGCCCCATATATAGCAAACACTATGTTGTAAATGAGTGAACAAGTGAACAAGTTACAGAAGTTACAGACACAGCTACAGCTACATCTAGTGGTTAAGGCATTCGCCCTGTGATCAGAAAGTCCGGGTTCGAATCCCAAGACTACTAGGCACCTCTGAGGTACCCTGAGCAAGGTACCGTCCCCACACACTGCTCCCCTGGAGCTGTGTTCGTAGCTGCCCCCTGCTTCACTTGGTCAATGGGTTAAATGCAAAAGTATTTCATGCTGTTCACACTGTGTGCTGTGGTGTGTCCACATATGACCAGGTTGTCACTTTCCCTTCACTTAATAGATTTTAAGTCTCGGTTTGCTGTTCTTTTCCTCCATTCACCACCACCAGTTTTTCTGTCCTACTTGAATGTGAAATCACACTCTGGAATAAGAAAATTCAGGTCACTGATGCCTGTGTGGCTTCAGAATATGAGGGAGATCAAAACTGTCCCCCCAGCGCTCACATATGTGTGTGCTGTATATTTATCTGCATTTAAAACGACGACTCATTTCAGTCGTTAAAGAGGTGCCAAGCGACGCATCAAAATAAGGCAGAGTGGACACTTTTAGGTCGCCTTTGGTCTGCGGTTTCAGAAGGCCATCTGCAAATAGCAGCCTGAGGCACACGAAAACCTTCTCAGTCCCGGCGAGGGAAATTCCCACATGGCAATACTCCTTAAGGTCAAGGTAAAGCCGTCCAGGATCCTCTCGCTTCTCTTGGTCTGTTACATAACGCCTAGAGGGTCAGTATGGAGCACCAGGTCAGATCATGTGGAGACAGCTTCAGTAACAATCACTTCTGATGATTTGGGTATGGAAGATGCTGGTAGATCTTCATGTATTCGTGCTCTAAATGTTCATACAGATGCTCATAACTCTTATATAACATATTTTTTTTAATACTATGACTTATATAATGGCCAGTAAACGACAAGAAAGTATTATATATTCTACTAGTACCTTTATATTAAATAATAAATAGCAAGTTTTCCATGTTATGATGTGCAAAATGGCTGATAAATGTCAGGAAAGAAATATCATTTTACAGCTCTTTTGTAATATCATGCAATATTTTTTCATATGATGACAACAGCCAATAAAAGATGAGAAGTATTAAATATATATATTGCTATATTGTTCATTTACTTTTCATTACTGTGCGAATAGTGAAAAAATCGCCACTGATTGCTTCATATTTTGCTTACAGAGATCCAGGCTCTCTTATATGTTAATGTGTTCTTGAGGAACAGTTCTCCAGGCTTCCTGGTATACCTTCAAAGTCTCTCATTTCCAGTCCAGTCCGGTCCAGGAATGTTTCTGTTGGTTAAGACACACAGTGAAAGTGAAAGTGACCATTTGTCATACGTGAACACACCACAGCACGTATGAATCATTCAAACAGAACAAAGAGCATCTTTGTTCTGAAGCAACTGAAGTCCTGAACCAGTGAAGAACCAGGAGCAGATGATTCCAGATGATCAGGCGGTGATCAGTATACTGGTGGTGCTGAATGCTGAGTGGGTGGAGCTCCTTTATCTAGGCCCCTTGTATCTTTAGACACTTTGCAGCCTGTCAGTAAAACATTTGTTCACATTCATTTAATCTCAGTTTGACAATTTGACAGAGTCTGACAGGCAGAAAATAGTACATTTGATTCAAAGCAGAATATAATGGGGTTAGCTCTTCTGCACAGTACTGAACATTATTCGTTCTATAGTTCATAAAGGAGCTGATATTTAAAAAAAATCTCTTATATGTGAGGACCAAATCAGTGCCTTTATCAAGAATTAAGTAAGAAATGACATCATATTGTATTCTAATTGAATATCATATTTATTTTTGTGAGGCATCTTTCATCTGAATTCATATAAATCTTTCCAATACTATGTCACTTGGGACAGTTTTTATTGTTTTATTATCAATTGTAGTAAAATAGTTAGACAAATGATTCACGTATCACCTCAGAAGGAGAAAACCAGGTGAAGATGAAACATAACTAGCTTTAAAGGGATCAACAGTTGAGTTACTGGACAATAGATCTGGACCAAACTGGGACATTTTTCACACTCAGATTTCAAAACATTCCATAATAAAGGCCTTGTACAGTTTGATGAAGAACGATGTTCCAATCAGAACATTTTATTTTGCGGAGTACAGGTTCTGCCGTCTGGTCAATACGAGCCGTGTTTTTTTGTTATTACATTTTTAATAACTGCGGTATGTTTTTCTGTTCAGTTTTCGTAAGCTTCGTCTTACCAAAGCAGTTTTGTATTGACGTCGGGGCTCCTGTGTTCTGCTGGGCCGTCAGTTTTGTTTTGAGTACAGAGCGCATGCTGACAGGAGCTAATACTGAAACAAACAGGTTATTAAAAACTATATAAATGTGACAGAAGTGATGATTTTACTCTGCATGCATTTAACCCTTAGAACCCTGAAGGTATGTTTCCTATTTCTGCGTTAATTGTTCTTTTCTAAACAAGACACAAGTTAGAAAGCATGAGAGTCTCATATCTGTTTTTTGCAACCAAGCCAACATGACACACCCCTTCCACACACCCACATTCACACACTCCCCTTCCACACACCCACATTCACACACTCCCCTTCCACACACCCCCACACTCACACACTCCCCTTCCACACACCCCCACACTCACACACACCCTTTCTACACACCCTCACACTCACACACGCCCCTTCCACACACCCTCACACTCACACATGCCCCTTCCACACACCCCCACTCCCCTTCCACAAAAATCTAAGCCCCTGACAGTCTGATTGGTAATTATTTGCAATATAAATAAAATTGTAATAATCCTAACTTAAGAAGAACACTTCTCCCCGCATCTGTTTTATTAAAGTAAGCCACGCTGGACCCGCCTGGTCTTTGGTCTCTGGGCAGATGTCCAGACAGGAGCGAGACAATGCTACCTTTAATTACAGCGTCTAAACTCGTCACAGCTCCTCGTGTCGTTGATGATCTGTCTCAAACTTGTTGACAAACCATCTCCCCGGACACCTCGGCTCGAAGTTCTCCATCTGTCATCCCCACCGCACTCATGTCTGTTAAACACAATAGAAAGTCGACAATCAGGAGAATGGAAAATAATGTGGAGAGCTTAATTTCTGAGAACAAACCTCATGAATCATGGAAAAGTGCTTGTTAAGCCAGAACATAGACAGGTTCTTGGAACTCGCTCTGGAGAACCATTCTTCTTCTTCATCCAGAAAAATTACTTGGTCATTTTTTTCTGTGCTCGACTGCCTGCATTAGATATTTATTGAGTGGTGATGGATGTGTGAGCTGCTGGAACGCCCGAGGTATTTCCTAATGTGAAAGGCTCTCTGATGTGGCGGGTGGAGGAAAGGCTTTGGTACATTAATTGATTTAAAGTGATCTGATTTATCTAAAGCTATGGTTGAATCTGTCAGGGTGTTTTTGTCCAAAGCAGCAGTAGACTGATCCTACCTTAGGGAACATATCTGAGAGTCACAGAACTCTGAAAATGGACTAAGTTTAAAGTCATAAACAAATAACACTGAGCAAAATTATATTATGGGTGTTGGGTCAAAATACTAAGGGTATGCATTAGTGGGTTTACAAATATTAAGTATTAGTGTGGTTAAGACAGACCACTTCATAGCTTAAACAGCTGAGTATAACACAAGATGTTCGCAACCCACCATGCAGTCTAGAAATGGGCCTGCCGTGGACACTTTTAGCGCCGAGGCCGCTGGTGGGTAGCCTGACTCCAGATGTGGGGTGGCTAGTGGCCTTGTGGTTAGGGTTGTGGATTTGAATCCCAACACTGATAGTGGCACCACTGAGGTTCCCTTGAGCAAGATTCCGTCCCCACACACTGCTCCCCAGCGCCCCTCATTGGTTTAATACAGAGAAAGACTTTCTGTGTGCTGTGGCATGTTCATGTGTGACTCCACTTTAGTTAGCCTGCAAGCTGCTAGCCAGCTCAGGTAGCTGATCTCAAAGCAATCATGGCTTCTGCGAGTGATCAGTGCATTTATATTTAGCCTTAAGGATACTAAAATGCGTTAATTTGAGATTTTAAAGGAATGGTATAACAAACAACATTCGGGACTCAGACACAGTCTCAGTGTTTAAGTCCAGACTGAAAACACACTTGTTTATTCAGGATTTTTGTATTTAATTTCTCCTGTTGAATGGAAGGTGTAGTGCAGGGAGGTGGTGGGCACAGAGAATTCCAGGAAACTGGGACACTGGTGTTGTCACCTCACCACTCCTCGCGTTCACTCAGGTTTGTGACGATGGAGTGGAGGTGCCGGTACCCCAGGGGGCGCTCTCATACCCATCTTACCTCTCGGTTCTGTCCTTTCTAGCTAGGCTGCTCTAGCTAGAGATGCCGGAGTCTTGACTTGCAATCCTCACAGATATAAATAATCCTGCAAAGTTAAACAGAACTAACTCTCTCCTCTGTTCTCTCAGAGGGGCACTGCTGCACGTTTGCCGGACTGACCACCGTGGGAAACTACCCTCAACCGGTCCCAGCTCCACTCGGCCCCTTCCCCAAGCTGGGGCAACCGCTGCCTAAAGCCCAGGCGGAGATTGTTCCTCCCGATTCTGATGTTTATGGACTACAGACTCCCTGTTCCTCTTCCAACAATATTTACCTCTCTGGATACTCAGTCAACCCAACTCTGTTAGCCATAGAGGGCCTATCTCTCTATAACCTCGTTCACTGAGGCCCTCTCTCGTTATTTATTTACTATTCCCGTCTTGGCTCCTCCCGAGGTTTCTTCCTCCAGCTGAGGGTGCTTTTCCTCGCCTTTGGCTCACTAGGGGCTCGGACCTGGACTCAGTAAAGCTGCTTTGTGACAACCTGGTTGTAAAAAGCACTACATAAACACAATTTGATTTGAATTGAATTGAATTAAATGTGCCAGCCATTTTATTTAGCCACAATTTATTTTAAATCTATAAGTCTGAACCCATTCCAGTCCAGTGTCTGTTAAATTCCTACACAAGCACCTCATTCTGCTTTATGAGGTACTGATTAGTGA
>JBBPDC010183300.1:0-15677 GCA_037974485.1 Hemigrammopetersius urotaenia | reverse complement strand
TTAAGTCCATCTCATGAAAAATCGGAGCAGAAACAAAGGTGTTGCGTTTATATTTTTGTTGAGTGTATTTACATAGATTTATGTCAGTTGTTGTGAAAGGTTCATATATGTGTCATGGAGTTTATGCACTTTTATTGTTTGTACCAGGTTAAACATCAATCAAAACTGGTACATTCATATAGCTGGTAGTAACTGTAGTAAGAGGAATAAATGGCGGCCTTCCAATACCTAGAAAACACAAGTGCTGTTCAACCTGGGACTAAACCAGGAACCTTCTACCATTTTCCAATTCCTTGTTCCTGTATGCACAATGAAGCCCTAAGCAGGGCTTTATAATATACCATTATGCATTAATAGATATCACGAATGGCCTTGTCAAGGCTTGGTCAGCGGCCATTAGGGGTCGCTGCTTTTCTTTTTGTCTTTCTTTTCTGTTCTCGTTTATTTTGGGCTTTTATTTTGATATCCCTGCATGTATCACGTGTCTCCTTTCAGCTGCCTTGTGTTCTTGTCTGATTATCCTGTGTATTTAAGTCTGTTTCAGTTAGTTTATCCTCATGTGTCCATCACCTCATTTCCCTGTCGTGTCCTGATTCTAAGTAGCCACGTTCTGATTATTCTGACTGCCCCCATGCCTTGTTTCTTTTCTGTTCTGCTAATAAACGTATTGCATGGATCTCTGTGTCTCCGCCTGCTCCATGCTCAGAGGAAGCTCCGGGTTTGGGCTTCGCGGCCCGACCCGTGACAGGCCTGCTTTTATTGATGTTGCAGAATATGCAGATGAGGCGTCTAATGAATCATAACCTTGTTTATTTTTTGCTGCAGGCATCCTGACTAATTCCATTTGATGAATCAGGGATTTTATGTGTTTGTAAGTAGAAGTAGAAGATTTTATTATTATAGGAATTTAATGAATGAAAATGTTATTACCACAGTCTCGTTTCCAGAACAAAAACATCCTTTATCATTTTTTGTTACTTTAAAGCATGAGGAAAACATTCAGAAAAGCAGATTCCAAGCTGCCCGTGCAGGATGTAAATCACATGTAAATTTAATTTCCTTACGTAACAATCATGTAAATCATGTAACCATGTAATCCAACATTATTCCGTTTATCACAGTCTTCGGGACACAACGTGATATTAGTCCATATCACATAGCTCTATCATGAGTCACTGCAATACAGACTCCACAGTTTACACTGCTGCTATGGACTCCCGGCACACCTGGCGATAATAAGTCGCTTGCTCTACTCTGACTTCACTGAGAAACAGCCAATCAACTTTCTGACTAATATGTGAGTAACAATCACCATATTGGATCAAAGTATGACCTTGTTCCTCAAACAAAGCAGATCAGCTCCCTCTTCTCTCGTTATGTTGTGTATTGACTTTCCAGATACAAATACGTTTCCAGGCAACTGGCATGACCGTATGAGCTTCACACACCCCGACTCGAGTGCTTTATAAGCGAGCAATAAACATCGAACTGAATAAACAAGTGCTATGGAGACATTTCCTTGTTGCATTGCTGAAAATCAAATGGTTGTTTATCCTGGAAAAAGGGCTCCTTTACCAAGCCTGGTCCTGAAGTATCCAGTACTGTTTATTGTTGTGTTTTCTTGCTCTAACACACTTACTTCAACTGGGAAAACACACAAAAAAAGGCATAAGGTATTTCAGGAGCAAGGTTGGGAACTGCTGTACTACTCTGTTCTGTGTTTCTAATATTGACAAGAATACAAGGTGCTGAGTGTACTGTAAAGGGCTTTAGTAAATTCAGTTTAGTCAGATGTCAGATAGTGAAATGATGATATAATAATTCTGGAGGGCACAAACAAAAAAGAATGAAAAACTCCACCTTGCTTTGAATAAATGCTGATTTGCTGTAAGAGGGGAAGGAATTATAACACAGCTTCGGTAAATTCACTACCAGTAAGTGATACATCATTTAAACACTGGCTGCAACTCTTGTAATTTCCCCATGGGGATGAATAAAGTATTTGTCTTTCTATCTATCTATCTATTTGGGAATACAAAAAACCACCTCATTCTGAATAATTTACAGAAATTATAAATACCTTTTCCCAGTAGAATAAATGTCTAGGGCCTTAACAAATACAATAAAACAGTATTTCCATCTGTATTATAGTAGAATTGAATATGACCATCATGTGTTACTGGATCAAGATTACTTCCCTGGAAATACTGTATGCAATACTGTTAAAGTCTGTGAAACACTCAACCTTGCTTTGAATAAACACAGGTTTGAGATAGGGAAGTACTACATAGGTATAATAGAAAGAATTCTATTCTATATGGTTGTGGGATCAAGGTGCAGAGTTAAGTGACCACAGGAAAATAACATGCAAACAAGGATCGGTCACACACACACACACACACACACACACTGAAGTCTTGTGTGTTAGATGCGGATATCTATAAAATGTTAGAACAAACAGTAAATATACCCAGCAATAATTTGCTATTCATTATATGCAATAGCCACCTCTCATTTTTGTTTAACAGGACAAAAAAATGTATAAATTTGATTTATATTATATTATGAGGATGAAGGTAATGCTTTATATTGGGGGATTCATATTTCCTGTACTTCCTATTATGATCATATTGATCAAACTGTCAGTGAATCAGGATTAATAGGATATATTTTTGTGTTTTATGTCCCCAGCTTACAGATATAGAGCAGGCACACATCTGCCTCACTTTTCAATTCAGTACCAAGATTCCACCATAAAATTCAACTGTCTGATAATATCACTCTCTCTTTATCTGACTTTCCTTGTGGATACAAACAGCAGTCTGAAACCAGCAGGTAAAACCTGATTTGGAGCAGACCTGTGTGGATTATGTAAAATGTCCCTGGAAGTCATTCAAGCTGCAGGAGGGTGTGGAGGGGGGTTCAGGAAGTGGCCAGGCGGCAGGATAACACAATTTGAGACTGTCCAGCAGTTAAGCCTCTGCCCGTTGCTGCTCACACTGCCCTTTTTACACATCATGCTTGCTTTCATCTTCTCCCCTCACTTCAGTGCAAGTTTCGTCACAAAGCAGCAGTACTTTATAAAATATTTGAGGTTAGCGGTTTATGGAACTAGAGATCAAGCCAGTTCACACACATACACTGGCATTCTGAGCTAGAATGAACCACCAATAAAATTTCATCAAATCAATCTGATCTGATCGTTGTGATCGGAGCATCATCCATTCCAGACACAACATGCTTACACTTGCTTTGTTCAAATGTCACCTCAGTGTCTGGGTATTGATCAGACCTTTTTTGGTTGTGCCATATTTACATTTTTAAATCAGACTGGCACAGAGAAGGAGTAGAACAGGAAGAGCTGTGCTGTGCATTATAATCTTCTTGCAACAAAATCCCAGACTTTTTTTTTACAGATGTTTGCATATTCTGCTTAGCACAAATGAAGCACAGTTGAAAGAAAGGAAGTCACCTCCAGAGGAGGATATATATATATATATATATATATATATATATATATATACATTTACACATACACAACCAGTCAAAAGTTTGGACACACCTCATTCAAAGACTTCCTTTTTAATAATTGGCTACATTGTAGAATAATATTGAAAACATGACCTATTGCTCTGATGAGAGTTTCGCATGCTTTGGCATTTTTTCAATCAGATTCATGAGAAATTGACCTGGAATGGTGTTTAATTAACAGGAGTTCTTTGTCAAGAGTTCGTTAGTGGAATTTCTTGCCTTCTTAATGTGTCTGGGATCATCAGTTGTGATGGTAGGTTTGGTACACAGTTAGTGATCCTGTTCTATGCCACATTATGGTAAGAACCACTTAACTAAGTAAAAAAAAAAAAACTTATTACAAAACATATTCTGGTTTGTTTAACTCTTTTTATTTACTGCATAATTCATCATTTTGTTTGTTTTAAACATTAAAATGTAGAAAATGATAAAAACAAAGAAAAAACATTGAATGAGAAGGTGTGTCCAAACTTTTGACTGGTAGTGTATATAGGTATGAAATCGAATAGCAACATGACATTTTGAAACTACATAATGGGCTGCGGGTACTTGGTATTTTCAAGTGATGTAAAAAAAATAAATAAATAAAATAATATATATATGTTATATTAAGTGCAATAACAGAAATGTTTTGTTCCAGCAGCTATAGTGTGCTGTTAGCGCTGGCTTAACTATTCTCTGTAACCCAAATCCACATCTGCTGCCATCTGTTCTCCAAAAGGCTTAAGAAAATATTACGTATTTTCCCAAATTCATTTACTTTTCTTTTAGGGAAACACAAGGTCTTTTGTGAGAACAAATACAGTCTTTTCAGATGAACTTGCATTTTTCAGTTTAGATTCTAATAGACTGGGTAACCATCATTTGGTAATTGCAAGGAATTCTCAAGGATTTGAGAAACGTTTCTGTTACGCCTGTATCATGCATGACTGGGTAAAAGCAGATATTATAATTAGTAGATTACTGATCCATTCAGGAAAAAAAAAGGTTGTCTCCATTTTTATCTGAAAATACTGTATCGCCAATGAGGTAACTTAACAAAAATGTCCCATTTTTTGCTTTCTTAGATAATTTTTTACTCTGAGTTGAAAAATGATCTCCACAAACTTCTGAAGATTCATGATAAAGTTTTACTGAACACACTGAAATGCTGGGACTTAACGATGTCAGTGATAAATGACATCCAGAGGCCTTTAAAGCGAATGATATCAGTATGCACATACACACACACACACACACACACACACACAAACACACAAACACACAAACACAAGAAGTTCAGTAAGAGATCACATCCGTGAGAATGAGTTGGAGAATTCTGATTACATTCCAGGGAGGATTTCAGTGTCATCTGATCAGTGGCAAACTGTGTCAGAGAGATACAGCAAACTGCTAACGATTTCATTCCAGAAACGCAACAACGCTCCAAGTCCACCAAATGTTCAGAAAACAAAAGCAGTGCAGCAAAAATGAGATTCTGGGAAACTCACAGCAGCTTTATGGTCTTAAATCTCATGCTTGGATTGACAGTTTAATAACTTTTTTTCATAACTGTGTAGACTAAACCTGACGTTGTTTTTGTAAGCATGTTGTTTTGGCATTGAATACTCCATGGTGTATACGAATACTCATTCTCACTATCACTCACTATCATTTCATATTTTACCACATACTCAGTGTTTGTTTTGTATGGTTAATCTTTGTAGTCCAAATATTCCTGCCTTCACATGTATATCACATGTATATTTTTTCTACAAAAATGAATAGAGAAATAATACATTATGACTTAATTGCACAACTCTGTTGGACTCTAAAAGATTAAAAAAAAAAGTGAACTATCCAAATACTACATATGGAAACAAATACTGATTTAATGATAGAAAACTCAAATATTTAAAATACGTAGACTAGCCCTTCTGTAGATTCTGTTTATGTTTTGACTGTATGGTTTAAGTAAAACCTGTCAATCTCTAAAGAACCTTTGTTATATTCTTGTTCTTTAAACTTTACATAGATTATTCATGTGCACAAAATCGCAAAAAGTATTGAAAAACACTGGACAGTTTGCCACAGAACCAAAAGGGTTGTTTTTACAGGCTATTGCTTTATGATGCACCTTTATTTCTATGGTGTAAACAGTGTCCTATCACTGCAGTCCTGAAGAAGCCTAGCATGTTGGAGTGAAGAGTTTGGTGGGAGAGGTTAAGAATGAAAAGCCTGTAGGTCCCTCCGACACCTGACCCAGGAAGGGGAGGCGGGGGGGAGGGGCAGGCGTGCCAATCTGTCCGACTCTCAAGACTATCCTGTATCAGCTCAGCCCTGTCGTGGCAGCTCAAATTTCACTGCTAGAAAAAAAGCCAAGAGTCAAGATGTTCCACTTACTGAAGAAAGCTTGATGACGTGTAGCGTGAAGTCAGTTATTCAAGGGTTATCTGGGTCAAACTGCCCATGCGGGGGCAGCTTTCTTCTTTATCACTAGCTGATAGGGTGCACAATGTGTTTCTAAGTGTTGCCACTTGCAGAGCACAATGTCATGGAGCCAAGACTGCAGGGCCAAGGAGTGGAAGTACCAACATTCTCAAGTAGGAACACTCAGCACTCAGTGAAACTGCAATATGGCTTTGTGCTAATCTGTTTAACAGCTAATCAGTTTTACAGTTACCTACTCATGAATGTAGTTTGCAACACAAAAACCAATACATTTTAAAATGTTCAGTTTTTAAACACAAGTTCTTTATACACAGTGATTGACATAAGCGGAACGCATGCAAAAAATGGCGTATGTGGCACGACAAATGCGCACCAATTTTCAGTCTTTACTGCGCAAATGCGTACCTAATCTGAGTAACTTCATACTGGATCTCTAAGTGCCAGCATTCAGGAAAGGAAAACCTTTAGAAGAAAAATAATAATTACGTTTAAAAATATGGTTCCTGCCGGGAGGGTGGTAAGGAAAAAAAGGCTGGATTTGGGTGCGTACCAATTCATTAATGTAGGTACTCATTCAAAAGTAATAATTACTGAATTCCGGTGGTCCCTTATTTCTAGTGAAGGGCAAGACATTTTGGACAACACCATACTTTCAATTTTGTGGACACAGTTTTTGGGAACGGCCCTTTTCTATTCCAGCAGGACTGTGCACGGTCGGATGAGGTTAATGTGACAGAACTTGACTGATGAACAGGAATGAAGATTGTGAGCCAGGCCTTCACTAGTCCCTGACCTCATAAATGCTCTGCAAGAAATGTGGAAGCTGTTGTAGCTGCAAAGGGGGGACCAACTCTATATTGAAGTCTATGTATTTGAATGCAATGTCATTAAAGTCCCTGTAGGTGTAATGGTGAGGAGCCCCAATTCTTTTGTCCATGTGGTGTATATTCAAGGTAAATGTGGTCAGTAACAAGGAATTATATTTAAAAAGAAGACTGAGAGTTCCTTGTGATGCTATGGCCATTTGTGGCTGCGAGTCCACTGGCTAGAATGGCTCGCCTCCTCCCCTCATCATTCAACATGGTGTTAGCCAAGTCAGACATCTGTTAGCTGATGTAACAGAACGGGCAATTGGTATTCTCCAAGTGTGTGTCTGATGACACCGAGTTAGCTGCAGATCAAAAAAATGTGGAGGTTGGCTTTGGTGGGTGGCTTTGGAGAAAGCATGTGTTAGCCTTAAACCCCCCCAGCCTGGCAGCATTATGTGACTGGGGGAGACCTATGCCCAAGGTATCTGTGACTAAGACAATTGAGAAAATGTTGTAACCCCACCCCCCCTCCAAAAAAACAAAAACAAATAAAAATATGACAACTCGAAAAGTCTCAGCATTACAGACTTAAGTTAAACCTTGGCAATCACAAGCAAAGCTATTCATATTTTTCAATGACTGGAGAAAGTTACTAGAAAGAAACATTCTGTAACAGGTAGAAATTCTCATGTCAACAAAAACCTGTCCAAGAATAAATTACATTGTCACTCCAGAGGACAATAGATCTAACTTACTACTGCGGCAGAGCTTCTATAAAATACAGCAGCAATCACATGCATGAGCATCCCACTATAGGAGCAGCTTTTCTTTCAGGCATGGTCCTAAACTATCTGAGAGGAGAGTATTTATGCTCTAGAGAGCAGCCTCAGCACCTGGCTGCATTGATTAAAGGCTGCTCATTAATCAACACAGTCTGTGCATCACTGAGCTACACACTCTGCCACAGACACACCTTAAACACAAACCTAAACATATATCTACAAATCTTTGCACATTCTGCAACAATGCTCAACTCTATCCTTTCTCTATTTATATAAAGACATTTTCCAGCAGCACTTGATACATATATCATGTTCTAAACTCACAATGCCCTGCCTGTTTTTTGTCACAGCTCAGCCCTGCTCTAGACCACACAAACTGAACTGTGAATTTGAATTAATCGATAAAATCGATATATCGCCTGCCTCTATCAGGGGTATGAATAAGTTCGGGCTTGACTGTGTGTGTGTGTGTGTGTGTGTGTGTCTTTCTGTCCTAGTGACGTCCCTGTTTCACAGTAGGTACACATCCGCGCTAAAATATCAAGGTGAACGTCATCATAGCTTGCGTAGTACAGACCCAGCTCCCAACCCAACTTTGTGAACAGATTAACAGCACGTTAACGCCTATAAATAAATACATAAATAAATAAGTTTTGCATTCCCTTTCGATTCTGTGCCCATCAGCAGGGGGGAAAGCCACCACAAAGGTCTTCTCAGGCTAAAGGAGCAGTAGGAAATCTCAAGTACACACGAGAATTCCAATTCCAGACACTGTCCAGGCACAGTCACTTCTACATGACATAGGGCTGCGTATAAATCTGCCATAATGTCAGTACTGGCAGATATGCCTGCACATGCTCAGCCAAATTGAGACTGTCACATGCTGGCTGAAAAGAAACTAAATCAAGGCCACTTTAATTTAATACAAGAGTCTACTATGCTGCTACAGATTTTCTCATATATCATGACATGCTTTAGTATTATAACAGCTACTACAGTAGAGGCTGTGATGCATCTGTCTGAAGGTGGTGATTTAGTTGAATCAGTTTATAAACATAAATATATAAACTGGCAGTTTTAGCCCTAATAGATGTTCTACAACAATGTTTATTCTACATTACAACATGTAAAGCTTTCCTGCATTTGTCTATTCGGTGTAATAATCCTGAATATTAATTCGAACCCCAATGATTAGGTCAGACCATAGAATTATTATTCCCATAGGCATTGGTATAATGAACCTGCTACTAAACTCGTGATAACAACAGTACTAGAAAGCAAAAAAGGAACATTGGCACTCAGCATGGAAATGCCCACACTGGAAAGGCAGGAGCAGATGTTTCTAATCTACAGATCTTCATATGCTCCATTTAATACTGATTGCAAAACATATATACTGACATGTTCACTTGTTTACAAATTTGTTTACAAATGGGTATGTTCTATTTTTTTTATTCCTAATATCTTTGTTCTCTGTGTAATTCAGTATAAGATCCAGGGAGAAATTTCTGGGCCTTCTATGTGAGATCCAGGGAGAAATACCTGGTAATCACAGCTGTTGAATAGTGTGCTCTACTGGAAGCACAGCAACAGAGTAAACATTCTCTGGAACTTGTGTAGGAACTTGCGTAACTGGGTAGTTCTGAGCTATATGTAGGCTCATTGTGTGGCCTCTCATCTCAGAACCCTGAATCTCTATTTCTTTCACTACTGTGCTACTCAGTGCACATCTGAGTGTAATGTACTGATTCTAGGGTCCGAAATGACACCTGTATTCCATCCATTGAGTGCTCTAATCATGCTGCAGAGCTTAGAAAACCATGCTACATTTCACATCTACATGCTTTTTGAAGGCAATCAGCTGAATTACTGGGTTTCACAACTGAGCTGAAATCATATATCTCCTACTTGTTATTCCCTATTACCGGTCTAAAAGGCCACAAACCCCTTTTAAGCAGTGGAAAATGGTGGCATTTTGAAATGTCAGGCAACACAAATGCCCCTCCAAGCCAGCCTTTTGCCAAGAGTGAGACTGCATTCTCAATGCAATGATGTCTGTAAACAGAGCAATCTAAAAGTGGAATCAAATGGAAAACAATACTATTGGTCTGTCCAGCTCTACTGGCAGAAATGTTGATCAAAACTGTGCTCTGTCTTTGCAGACAGTATAACGCATAGTACAATATTTTGTCTACCAGAAATCATTTACGTTTTTCCTTCTCTGTATGGGTTCTCAAAGTCTGCAACATGTTATGGGACGACTGAATGATGTTTTTAAACGGAACCTACTGTGTCTGGTGTTATCCCATGACACCAGCTGACTAATTCCCTTGTTCGACATGACGCATTTATTGAATGTGTTCATGGATAGAAGTGGAAAAAAGTCTGCCTAATAGCACTGGCATGTTGTTAACAGGTAGTACACCTTCCTACACCAAATGAGGTGACTGAGCTCAAGTAAAGTCCAGTCAAAACAAACGTGGACTTTACTTGGACAGGCCGCCCAGGTATATTTACAGCTGCCAAAGTATATTCTAGCCATTTTGATTTTTATATTTTACTGTCCATCCAAGAACGCATATGCTCTGCAGCAAAATAGAGAGAAAGAAGAAGAGAGAAGGAGAGATAGAAAGAGAAAGAGATGTTCTCTAAGGCATGCTGGGTAGTTTAAAAGCATAAACATTCTCCTATTTGTGTAATTGTTCTCTGATTTTCTTAGTAACTTCCAACTCTATAAAGGAATGTGGCAAAGGGTGCACTGGTAGCTACAAGACTCAAGAGCGTCTATACTTGACCATTTTACAACATGCAGCAAAGTCGTCTGGCAAATGTAAGAAAGATTATAATATTTTTTTCCTTCAGGCTATGGCTGCTAGAAAGGCAGACCGACTTGAGCTAAGATGAGACTATTTTTCATGCATTTATTCAGTAGATACACTACCAGTCAAAAAATCCCAACCTTCTCATACAGTGATTTCCTTTGTTATTATTATTGGCTACATTGCAGATTAGAAAATGGAAAACATTTATGTTCTTCGTCAAGAGTTCATTAGTTGAATTTCTTGCCTTCTTAATGTGTTTGGGACCATCAGTTGGGATGGTGGGGTTGGTACACAGTTAGTAATCCTATCAGACTACAGTTCTACTCCACATTATGGCAAGAACCACTTAACTAAGGAAAAAAACAACAACAGTCCATCATTACCTTATTATTATTTACTTTTTTTTGTTTACTGCATAATTCCATGTGTTCCTCCATCATCTTGTTTGTTTTCAGTATTAATAATTTAAAACAAAGGAAAACACTGATTGAGAAGGCGTGTCCAAACTTTTGACTGGCAGTGTAAGTATTCAAAAATACGGCAACATGGCATGGTGGTGCAGAAGAGCATCAGAGGTTGGATCCAGTGTTGTTTGGCCTGGGCGTTTTAAGATACAGCCCCAGATCTCAAAGCAAACAACATAATTACCTTTCTTTTCTCTGTTCTTCATGTATAACATACACTATATAATGAACAATGATGATAAAATGTTGGCAGATCACATACAGATATGCCTGATACTCACCTAATTCTCTAGACACTGGAGACACAGCAGCATTCTCCCCGATCTTAGACACGGCATCAAAGTACATCTTTCCAGCCAGAGTCATAGCTACAAGAGAGCAGATATGTTAATATTGCCATAGAAACTGCTTCATCCTGACGAATTACAGATGCTTAGTTAAATACTTGAGTGCCAATATAACACCACTGTTTAGTGCTTTATGGTTTGTGATTATACAAAGTGCTTCATGAATGCATTATGATGAGGCAAGGGTAAACAAGCTACCGCACGTATACTAATGGCATATTATACAGCACATTACATGAATAGTCCAGCATTTATTAAACACTTTGAATAATTAACATGACATGAAAAAAAACATCCTCCCTCAGGCTTCCCTAGAGCATAGAATTGTAACCAGTTTCTAGTTCAAAACGGTCTTCTTCAACCGCAAGCATAAAAAAGTCAGTTCAAATATAATATTTTTAGCATAAAATTGTTAACTTATACGTTTAACATGTAGTTTTCTTGCTGTACTAACTTTAAAAACATAATAGATACTTAGGACAAGACTGCATTCTGTAGAACACTGAAGTTGTGCATCTACAAGAGACAAGAGGTATTCTTTTTCATACTGTACTAAAATGTACTAAAAAACAACCTTAGTTGTCACATCTGAAGCAGAGAAATGTAAAAAGTGATGAATAGAAACCTATCACCACCCAAAACATTCATAAGGTGTAAAAAGATTGGATGAATCAGCTTTTCTTTCATTTTATGTGCTTTGGATGTCTATGTGAGGACTTTTTATACTGGAAACACCATCTAAACTGGAAACAAAACATGCTTTTAGAGGAGAAAGGTTAAACTATTCCTTTAATTCTAAGAGTTATTTTTAGTACATGTAAAAGAGATGCTCACCCATAACAGCTTTTTCATAGCTTTTTCCGAGGTTGATGAGATTCCGCAGCCCCGGGTTAAACTGTTCCATAACATTCTAAAGAGATTATTGCAAACAACAACAAAAAAACACATTAGTATATTAGGAACTAAAGAATCTGATGCAATCAGTACAGTGTTTCTGAGTTTGTGAACCCTTTAGTGTTTATATAATTCTGCATACATATGACCCAAAACATTCTCACAATTTCAAATCAGTAAAGATTAACTATAAAAGCAACTTTATACTTGGCCATTTATTTATGGAGGAAAGTGATCCTATATTTTATATCTGTCAGTAGGGAACGTACATGAATGCTCACATGAGCTTCAACTGTGGGATGGTGATGGGTTTCCTCACATTAACACTAAGTCTTCCCAGAACATTTCTATGGGGTTAAAGTCATTTGGCCATTCCAAAACATTAACTTTATTCTTTTTTACTGTTCTTTGGTAGAACAGCTTGTACGCTTACGGGGCACTGTCTTGACATTTTTTATTGACATTTATTCTTTTCTTTTTTTTTTTAGAATATATTGATTTCATTCAGAATTCATTTTTCCATCATTGATGACATCCTGGTCCAGATACAGCAAAACAGACCCAAACCATGATACTACCACCACCATGTTTCACAGATAGGATAATATTCTTATTCTGAAATACAGTTTTCTTCTATCCAGATGCAATCCAAAAAAAATATTCATGGCACAAACACTAGCTCACTTTTCCAAACCACTTGCACTAATAATCTGCTATATTATTATATATTTTATAGTTATTTGTTACTTTTCTAGAGTTATTTTGTTACTCAGTTTGCACTATTACTACTGTTCTTTTTAAACTCGTTGTCGTATCTTTATTTCTCTTGCATTGACCATATTTATGACAAAAGAATTTCCCTTGGGATAAATAAAGTTCTTTCTTATCTTCTTATCTTATAACGCTTATCATTTAAGACCTAAAAGATTCTATTTTGGTTTCATCAGTCTACAAAACAATTTTCCAGTAGCCTCTTGGTTTGTCCTTGTGATCTGAAAACTGTAAGACAGCCTTCTTTTTGGAGAGCAATGGCCTTTTCTTTGCAACACACATGGTTGTTGTTCAGTGTTTTACTGAGGGTGGACTTTAACATTAGCCAATGTGAGAGGCCTTTAAGTGCATACAGGTTACACTGGGTTCCTTTTGTCCTTGCAGACTAGTACACCTCCTGCTCTTAGAGTGATCCCTGTTGGTTGATCACTTCTGGGGAGGGTCACAATGGTCTTGAGTTTCTTCTATTTGTTCACAATCTGTCTGACCGTGAACTGCTGGAGTCTAAACTCTTTAGAGGTGGTGTTGTATCACCAACCCTTTTTCTGAGCTCCTCAGAAATGTTGTCTGTTTGTGTAATGATACACTTCCAGAAATGTCTTGTGAAGATCAGCCATTGATAGCCTCCTATTCTTAAAAAAAAGACTGCTCACTCATGTGTTGTTTTGTAACATCAATGTGGTCACCTTAAAGAAAGTAAACTTTAATTCAACAGTTATGTTTAAGGAGCTGAGAAATATAAAACCACTGACTAGGATCTACATCACTATATCTTTAACAGAGTGCTTAATATTTCAGTATATGTTCATTGAAACCTATTATGGAGTTTTATTGCTGGCTATGTAACAAAAAAGTTGGTTAAACCTAGTCAAGAGTGTGACCAGAATGAACTGTCAATCAGCTCTTTTAAAAACAAATGTGAAGCAGAGTAAACTCTCACGCCAGAAAAGAAACTCTAACCCTGTTGGCCAATTATCAACCATGTTGTGCTCTACAGAGAAAGAGAGAGAACGCGCAAGAGAGAGAATTCTGAAAACATTTCCCAATCATGTGGAGTGCAGTTAATAAATAAAAATGAAAATAAGAAAAAGAGAGAATAGAGATACAGAGAAAGAAATTCCACTTTAGCCTTTCACACTTGAGATACTTTCTGGCTTTGTCTTTTAGTTTAACTTCCAGAACTGCTGGATTGAAGTAAAAACTTCCCCTGCTGTTCTAAAAGGAACTAAGTGCTCAAGTTTTTTTATTTAATGGATTCTCATGTTGAAGGAAAACCAGCCTAGCAAAAACAACTTAAGAATGAGGTAACAAAAAAGTAAGTATTTGATGAAAGCAATACATTTACATTTACTCTATCTAGACTCTGTGGGGAATCATTTGAGTCAAGCCTCAGATTGTTTTCACTAAAAGCTCAAATTCTCAGTGTCTAGATCTTAACCTTCTACACTCTAAGCAAAACAGGTTCCTAATATATCAAAAGTTTTGTGACTCAAAACAACTGCATAAATGCAACAAAGAACTGTTTGTAAAAGAACCATTTAAGAAGTCCAATAATTCTGAGTTGTCATGGTTCTTTATGTAACTTTTTTTTATTTAGCCAAAAAGAAAAGTCTTTAGCCACACCCCTTCATTAAAAAAAAAAGTCTACAGGGTTCAAGAGGTCCAGTTCAAGAGGTCCAGAGAGACCCTCCAGGAGACTTTCTCCAATGAGTGTGAGTCTATGGACTGTGGGGAAAAAACACTCCTGTGCCCACTCCTTCCTTGTCACGACTGGATTCATTAATGCCTGGCACAGACTGGAAACATCTCATAAAGCTGAAGGCCACAATCACTGTGTTTACTAGGAAGGAAATATTTACATTAAGTGTTTAGAACTAAATATTTCCTTTTTGCTCCTTTAACAAACAGTCCATGGCTACACTGGACCATAAAGATGTACACTTTACAAAAATATTGGGACACATTTGTTTTCCAGGGTTTGGGCCCCTTCCTTCCAGTGAAGCACAATTTTAATGCTTCTGCCAACCAAGACATTTTGGAAAACACCATATTTCCAACTCTGTGGAAAGTTTGGGGAAGAGCCTTTTCTATTCGAGCATGACTGTGCCCCAGTGCACAAAGCAAGGTCCATCAAGACATGGTTGGATGAGTTTGGTGTGGAAGAACTCGACTGGCCTTTATGATGAACTGGAACAGAGATTGTGAGCCAGGACTTCTCGTCCAACATCAGTGTCTGACCTCATAAATGCTCTACAGAATGAATGGGCAAAAATTCCCACAGCAACTCCATATTAAAGTCTATGGATTAAAATGCAATGCTGGTCTAATGGTGAGGCGTCCCAATACTTTTGTTTATACAGTGCGCCTTTATCGTGGAACACCTCAGCAGTTTTTGTGTTGCTAGGAACAAATTACTCAGCATGACACTCTAATGCTTCGTTCATTTACACTCCTCTCTGTCCACGCCCTGTTGTGTATCAGCCACTTCACAGTTAGTGTCTCTGACAGGAGGGTGGCCATCTGAAACAGACTGGCTCTGACGTATTTGTGGGCAGGGTGTGGGAGCTGGGTGCCCAGGAAGCTACGACCTCTCCCTGGGAAAACATTCTGGAAGCAACTATGCTGGGACTATTACACCAACAGGGCTTCTTGGGCAGGGTGTGGGAACTGGGTACCCAGGAGGCTGCAACCTCTCCCTAGGAAAACATTCCTAATGAGAACAAACCAAGAAGCTGATACAAGATATCGACAAAAGTATTGGGGGACCTGACCATTACACTAACAGGGACTATAATGACATTGCCTACATATACTTGCCATGTATATA